>JALJCO010006346.1:0-217391 GCA_023101725.1 Atherinomorus stipes | reverse complement strand
TAAATATGAGTGTCAGTGCAAAGGGTCTGAATACTTCTGACCATGTGATATTTCAGTTTTTCTTTTTAATAAATTTGCAAAAATTTCTACATTTCTGTATTTTTCTGTCAAGATGGGGTGCTGAATGTAAATTAAGGAGAAATAAAAGTAAATGGCTGCAATGAAACAAAGTACAAAGTTTAAATGGGTCTGAATACTCTCCGTACCCACTGTAAAGTCTTTTTTTTTTTGTAGTTCATTTTTAGTGGTCTTTCAGTTGATCTGGATCATTTGCCGATGGCAGAAGAATCCATAACTATCCCTTAGTGTTTAAATCCAAAGCGACCATCTTCTTCAAAACTTTCGAGGACGCGTATTCAGCATCAATTGCCATCACACGCCGTAGGACTGCGCAAGAATTGCCACCGAATCGCAGCGCATTATGCAACACACAGCCTGAGACGTGGGTGGGCTCGTTCTTTTGGTTTTTAACACTCCCTCACTCCTTAGCATGAAAAAACTGGTAATCCATTTGTATTCTTTCACAATTCCTGCCTCTAGTTCCTTTAATAAAGACTGATTCTTGTTGGGATCCTGCAGAACTGGAAGCAAATCTTACAGAACTTAAATTTCAAACAGGGAGCAGCAAGTCAAAAAGTAAACAATGGCTTTTGGTGTGACCAGTTCTTAGCTTAGTAAAGAGATGAAGCAGAGATGAAGATTAAAGCTGGACTGTAAAGCTCAAAAGCATCTGAACAGGTTTTCTCTTTTCAGACATCTGTAACATGCTCAATGGAAGGTGAACAAATCACAGAATCAGTGGAGGAATGAGCTGTACAGGTATAAGATCTGGTGGAAATGGTAGCAAGTTTTCAATGAATACACTGAACTGATGACAAAATAGAAAAAACTAAACAGATTTTGTTTGAGAAAATTTCCTTTCACAGCCCCAAATTTTGGGGCCATCTGGAATCAGCTTGTTTCCCTGAGACTTGAACTGGTTCTGTCAAAAAATAGAGACAGAAGGAAGCTTCATCAACTTTCCAATCTAATCCACTTTATTTCTAGAGAATATTTAGATTACAAAACTGTTTCAAAGTGCTGAACTAATAACAATAAATAACGACAGTAATCTCCTGGAAGCTGACAATCTATAAAATTATAATAAAAACAAAAATTAGTCGTAACAGATGAACTGGTTCTGTCACCTCCAGGTGAAAACAGGCAGCGTAGGATTCGTTCAGGATGATGTCTCCATGTTTAAAAGTCGGAACCTGAAAAAAGGGACAACACGAGAGACCGATGATAATCATGTTGATGCTGGGAGCTAGTTGGATTTCCTTTTTGTAATTAGAAAAGGGCTTGGTCTAATATGTGTTTGATGTTGTTTAGATGCTTGTTCTTATTTCCCTTATGTCTTATTTCTTATCTTATGTAATTGTTTTTATTCTTTTTCTTTCTTTTTTGACAATTGTAAAACACTTTAACTTGTAAAAGGTGCTATATTAATAAACTATAACTTACTTTATGGTTAGCTAACTGATTAGCTCATTTAACATTCAATTTTAGCTTAATGCAATGTAAATGCTGACAAGTTAAGTTTACTTGAAAATATTGAGGAAACTGATTACCTTGGAAAAAATAAGTAAACAAACTTAATTGTGCAAATTATTGTGAAATTAATAAATTTGAGTGAGCTGTACTTTTCTGAAGTTGTGATTACTTACTGTCAGTATAGTTAAATTCAAATCAAGCAGTTATAACTTAATTGAGCAAGATCCTTAAAGTGCTGAAGACATGATTTTGACGTTTTTTCCATGTTTTATAGACCAAACAATATTAATGATGCTTTATGTAACAGAAACAAGTGCGCCTTCATGAATGAGTTATTAAAAAACATCGCTGTATTACAGCACATCTGACCAAACTGTGGTGCTGTTCACAGAAACCGAACATGACGTTGCAAGTAGGAGCTCTACACCGCTGTCAGTATGGATTTCAATGGGTTTATTGTAGTTTTTAAGTTCCTTTTCCAGTTTTACAGACAGACAGTAATGGCTCAGCCCTGTTTTATTGCCAGTTAAAGCAACCCTTACCGATCTTGCATTCTTACACTATTTTTCTAACAGGGTAAAATGCTATGAATGAGGTAATGGAACTCAAAATACAAGACAGACCCACCATTAATCAAAATAAAATATTATTCCAACTCTAAATATTCAATGAAAAACTCCAACCAATCCTTCGAAGTGGGGTGCACCCCCAGGATTGTCCAACAGACCTGCCTGTCAGACCTTTGAATTCTGCATTGGGAGGTGGAGGGAATGAAGGGGTGTGTCTTAGGAGTGAGGCGGGACTGTTTATATTCAAATAATCTTGCTGTGCTTTCTGAAATGCAAGATCGGTAAAGGTTGCTTTAATGTTTAAAAGCTAAAAAATATAAGTCTGATTGACTTCTAACTGCACAGAACTACTTATTTTGTTTTGTTGTGCTTTTGCTAAATTACTGAAAGTTAAGGTCGTGTTGTCAGCACTTTAATTTTTTCTGACAAAATGAGTGGGCATAGCTTGGATGTTGTTACACACATACCAAAGACAGGGGTGCCAAAGGGAGGGGCCAACCCAATGTTTTGTCAATACTGTTTTAAAAGTACAGCTGTGTGAAAAAGTGATTGCCCCCCCTGTTAAAACATATATTAACTGTGGTTTATCACATCTTTGAAAAGCTGAGTTCTATTTCTCTTGCAACACCAAGGCTGGATTACTGCCACACCTGTTCTCAATCAAGAAATCACTTAAATAGGACCTGCCTGACGAAGTTTAGTAGACCAAAAGATCCTCAAAAGCTAGACATCATGTTGCGATCCCCAAAAAAAATTCAGTAAGAAATGAGAAACAAAGTAATTGAGATCTATCAGTCTGGAAAAGGTTTCAACACCATTTCTAAAGCTTTGGGACTCCAGAGAACCACAGTGAGAACCATTATCCACAAATGGTGAAAACGTGGAACAGTGGTGAACCTTCCCAGGAGTGGACGGCCGACCAAAATTACCCCAAGAGCACAGCGACGACTCATCCAAGAGGTCACAAAAGACCCCAGAACAACATCCAAGAACTGCAGGCCTCACTTGCCTCAATTAAGGTCAGTGTTCATGACTCCACCATAAGAAAGAGACTGGGTAAAAATGGCCTGCATGGCAGAGTTCCAAGACCAAAATCACTGCTGAGCAAAAAGAACATAAAGGCTCGTCTCAGTTTAGCCAGAAAGCATCTTGATGATCCCCAAGACTTTTGGGAAAATACTCTGTGGACTGACAAGACAAAAGTTTAACTTTTTGGAAGGTGTAGGTCCCATTACAGGCCTGGCCCTCGTCTTCTTTTTTTTTCCCTCTTTTTCTTTTTTTCTCCTTTCCTCTCTCTCCTTCCCCCCCCCCCCCCCCCCCCCCCCCCCCCCCTTCCCCCCCCCCCCCCCCTCTGGCGTAAAAGTAACACAGCATTTCAGAAAAGGAACGTCATACAAAACTTTAGTAATATATGGTGGTTTTAGTGTGATGGTCTGGGGCTGTTTTTCTGCTTCAGGACCTGGAAGACTTGCTGTGGTAAATGGAACCATGAATTCTGCTGTCTATCAAAAAATCCTGAAGGAGAATGTCCGGCCATCTGTTGGTGACCTCAAGCTGAAGCGCACTTGGGTTCTGCAGCAGGACAATGATCCAAACCACAACAGCAGGTCCACCTCTGAATGGCTTAAGAAAAACAAAATGAAGACTTTGGAGTGGTCTAGTCAAAGTCATGACCTGAATCCAATTGAGATGCTGTGGCATGACCTTAAAAAGGCGGTTCATGCTGGAAAACCCTCCAATGTGACTGAATTACAACAATTCTGCAAAGATGAGTGGAACAAAATTCCACCACAGCGCTGTAGAAGACTCACTGCTCTGAAACATTTAAGTGTGACTAACATGCAAAAAGTAACAAATTAGGGAGGGGGCAAAAACTTTTTCACACAGCTGTATTTTCTGCAGTGCATATTTTTTTAATAAAAAGCACTCCTCTCAAATTCTCAATGTATCACTTCCAATTTTCTGGGTTGTTCACATGACCCCTCCATAGGTAAAGCCAGTACAACCTGATTTTGTACATCTCCAAGCAGTAGAAATTAACTGGGATTACATGGACATTTAACTCTTGGTGTAGGACAGAACCGAAGGTTATAATGGGAATAATGGGAAAAATGTAAATCTACCAGAAACGGGTGTGTACAGGTGTTGTACAAATGAGCAAGTAAATTTGGAAAAACTAGCATGAATTAAGTTTAATGCCACTAATTAATCTTTAGTCAGAACAATGTTTGCATTTAGTGTATTTTATCTACTTTTGAAAAGTAGCAGGTTAAGATTTTCACCTACAAGATAATAGTAGGCTATGAGCTAACAATTAAATGTCTCTGGAGTTCATTACCAAACACTGGTGTGAGCAGTCCCTTACCTGTCCTCGGGGGTTTAGATCCATCACTTCCTTTGATTTGTTCTCCATTTTCTCAAAGGAGAGCAGTTTGTGGTTGTAGCCCTGCAGGTTCTTCTCCTCCAGAGCAATCATCACCCTCCAGCAGGGAGGAGAGCCGGAGCCCCACAGCAGAGTCATGTTCTTAGCCATGCTTTCAGAGTGGACGTTAGCTGTGGTGGCTCAGAGGACGAGTGTCTGAGGGGCTGCACATGAATGTGGTGCAAGTTCAGGCTGTAATCATCGGGACTGGTAGAGCAAAGTCCCATCCCCTTTTATGTTATCACCGAAGATCTGTGGAGGGTTCAGATAGTTCAAACTCCTCTTCAGAGGATGAGCAGGATAATGTTTGCAAAGTGATGGGAGTCTATTGCCTGCATTAAAAAAAAAAGCACTTATAACCACTCTAGTGAGGATTACCTCAACCGTTCATACTTCAAATTCACAGACATTCTCAAAAATAACAGAGGAAAATGTGATGGAAGGAATCGTTTTTGCTTTTCTCTCCAAATAACTTTTGCTAATCTTTAGTCTTTGATATAAAGTAGCCCAATACAAACAGGACTAGGGTTCATGTCAAGTAGTGGTTGCAACTGGGAACTGAAACTACACTAAATACTCAGCGACCTACTTAGAGGTTTTACTGTATTTTTACCAAGAAAAACCTTTGGAAAACAAGAGAGCAAAGCATCAAGAAAATGAAAGGTTTAAGTAAAACAATTCTTGTTTCCTTTTGATGATATTTAGTATTTTATGACTGTGCAAAAAATGCAATTTCATATTTGTTTAGATAACAAAACATTTCTTAAAAATGGTCTTACCCAAGACATGAAAAGTAGGAAAAAAACAACAGCGACAACAAAAAAAACAGGTTGACTGATTCACCTTGTTTTACTTTGCAAACCTTACTTAGAGTTCATTTAGTGTTTGTTATTATTTGGCTGATCAGCTTTTATCAGCCTTTACATTCTGGATAATTTGCATTGTAAAAGGTTAACTGAATGAATCTATCTTGTATTTTCTGATACAAACCGTCTATATCTGTCTGTGTATTTCATGATGTGAAGTTTTAAGTGTGCTTATGTTAAAAGTATCTTTATATTTGGGGAAATTAGTTTCCAGCCAGGATTTAGACAACATACATACAGATATTATTATACACACTGTTAGACACTCCCACCTCACTGATAATGACATCGGAAAGTAAAGACATCATAGAATAGAAAAAAAAAAAGATCAAATATGCAGAACTGATAAAATTAAAATAGTTTATTTAAAAAAAAAACGAATTAACCTGTGTGAAAACTGAGGCCATCTACTGTATACCAGTACCAGCAGCTCCCTATTTGCTGGTGTTGCTCATCCCCTTATAGGCTCTGCAACTACAGCTATATATTGATATATGCAATAACATACTGTATTGCATTTATTTAATTGAGTTTTGACTCGCAAGAGGACGTGGTTGGAAAAGATGGTTGGGCCTTTAAGATTTTCTTGGCAAGTAGTTTGTGGCAGATGCGAAGAAACAAGGATGGCTCCATTGATTATAAGCACTATTAAGAAAAAGAACAAGATGGCCTTTAAGAGCAGCTCTACTGAAATGAGATATGAAACTTTTTTTTTATTATTATTTTTTAGAGGTGACTGACCACATCAGTTGCTTCAAAAATGCTGCAAATTCAACATTAAAATGCAAAATTATGCCAAGGAACCAGTACTGAATGCTAGGATTTCTGCAGAGTCATGCAACAGTGTACAACTGAGGCACCTATGAGTAAAACTAGTTTCTAGCACACACCATAAAATAAACAAACACGCCCCCTTCTCTATTGTTCTCCATAACTTTATCTCTTACACTCAGACTTTGAACACTTTCACGAGTCATTTATTTTGATCCATGTGGCCTCTTTCACAACTATAGACAAAGTATGCTAGTTTGCAATACAGAGTATATGCAGAAAGTCTGAAGTTTTATTTCAGTTATACTCTATAAAAGCTGCTGCTGTAACAGGAGATAAATGTTAAAGAAACACAATGAATGAGGACAAATAGAAAACAAATGACTGATACACTGCCTGTGTTTGATTGACTAAAAGCTTCACATTGTTCATCAGCTCCTTCAATCAAAAATGTGACATTTTTGTCACATTTCTTCCATTTCATGCAACGAAGAAATTAATCTTAATAAGCAAACTGAACTGAAACTACATTTTACAACATTTTTGATGAGCTAAAGTGCTACTGAAAAAAAAAACAAAAGCGCTTTCCCAGATGTGACTGAAATGCTTTTCAGATGTCTTTGAGTGTTTCTTGTCCTTTAGGGTTCTCCAGCCAATGAGGCGGCCAGCTGGCTTTGACGCTGGGCCTCTCCTTCAGCAGAGCGTAATACTCTCCAAGTTTAGGGTAACGCTCTGCAGACAACCTGTGGAACAGAGACAGACTTTTTAAACGGCATTATCAATGAATCATAAATTATTTCAACAATTAAAACCTTTAAAAAGTAAAGAGAAGGCAGGTGATTGTGTTCCTTTCTTACCCAAATCTGACAAGAGTAGCAACCGTTGGAAAAACAACCACATCTGCCAGGGTGAAGGACGAACCTGCCAGGTGGGAGCCAGAGCCCAGCTTAAGAGAGAGAGAAGAGTCTGAATACAGTGATATCATGATGAGTGTGTTTAGTTTGTACTGTCATTCACACACCTTCTGCAGGTAACCTTCCCAGAGTTTGAGTTCAGTAGCCAGGGCTTCTTTGTTTCTCTGCAGGGCTGAGTCATGCCTCTCATCCTCAGGGACAAACCACTCGTAGTAGATAACTGCATCTGGAAACACGATGAAATGGTTAATTAATGTTATAACTAATCATTTCTCATTTATTCACATGATGACAGTTTTCTATCTTGTATATATATATATAAAAAAGCCAACTGGCTCATTTCAAGTCAAATTGGGAACTTTCATCAAATCCAATAAAACTATATCAATTTAATGCCAATTCACATCTATATATACAGGGGTTAGACAATGAAACGAAACACTTGTTTTAACCACAATAATTTATTAGATGGTGTGGCCCCTTTTCGGCCAATACAGCGCAATCGTCTTAAACATATACAAGTCCTGAACAGGCGATTTAAGCCATACCTTCAGGAAGTGGCCATCACACTATCGGGGGAAAACGTTCCCTGACTCCCCTCAAACTCCCCAAAGGGCCAATAATATTTAGATCTGGCTTCACTTCACTCCTTTCTTTCACCCCTTTTACGCTCTACATTCACCTCCCTCCCCCGACCCCCAGCGTGTACGTTTTACTCAGAGCCGACCCCACCCCCCCAACCTGGCGCCTCTTGTACACTCCATACCACTACCCTCTTCCTCCACATCTTCCTCTTCCTTTTTCGCCCGTGCTTTACCCCTCCCCCCTCTCACGCTCTTAATATTTCCCCATCCAACCACCCCCCCCAGCTACCAAATATACATATATATATATATATATATAGATATATATATATAATGTATATATTTATATAAAAGATGCCCAGAAAAACAGCTTAACAGGTTCAAGTGAATCTTGAGTTTGATAAAATCCATCTGAACAGAAAGCAAAGATTTGTTAGTAAAATCAGTTTAGCTTGGTCTCACATTTCATTAAGTTACTAAAAATTTCTGGTTTTCAGCTAAAAACACTGAAAGTTTTACTGTTTTGTGTCTAATAATCTATGTTTATAGCTTTAAATTAAGAGAAAAAACAAATAAATGAACAAAAAGCACGAGGTCAAGCAAAACTCCTGATGTTGTCAAAGATGCAGTCCTATTGTAAGTTATTTTAAAACATTCTCAATAATCTTTAAATGGTGATTCTGATGTTTTAAGCCAAAATTACAGAATATGTGCCATTTTCTAGGACTCTGGTTCTTTCCACTAGTGTCTGGACCTGATGATAAATATTTCTGGAGAAAACTTAAATACAAGGCTTGAAAATGATCAGAAACGTCATAAGTATGAAGTGGGTTTGATCAAGTTCACAACACTAATAAACACCTACATTAGTGGTTTGTTATATTGCTGTGGACAAGCTGTTGCTCTTTCACAGCAAAGTGTTTCCATAGATTATGAAAGCTGATATCAATAATATTGTTGAGGCACTGTAACCTGCTACAGCACATATGTGTTGATCTGCCATGTCTATTCAGAAAGGCAATTTTAAATTTAGTTTTCTGAACAAATATTCTGTAGTATAAGAAATATATCGTGAACAAAACATGTAAACAACATGAAAAACATGATTTTCATCTGAGTTGGTCATTAAGGTGGGAACAGAAGCAAACCACCATCTTCTATCTGGCTTACTTAGTTTTTCGTAGAACGTGAGGCCCTCAAACATGCGCTGGTACATCAGTGCTTGTTCTGCTGCTGCGTCTGGGATCAGCTTGTTTCCCTGAGACTTGAACTGGTTCTAAACACAGAGACATGAACTTGTGACAACTGGGTAGAAAGAATTACAAAGTGAAACTGAAAGACTGGATGGCTCACCTCCAAGTAAAAACAAGCCGCATAGGATTCATTCACAATGTTGCTTCCATGTTTGAAGGACGGAAGCTAAAACAAACAAAATGATATAGCTTTAAAACAACATTCTGACACAGGATGCAACGAGGAACTAGTTACTACAATGGGTTGTGCTATGTCATAATGGTTTCCAGCATATCTTTTAAACTTCTAGGCCTCTATCTAGATGCAAGGGCTCCTTTAACAAGACCTCTTCTTTACATGTGTTAATGTTTTAATTTGAGTTCATTTTAAATTGGATGTAATTTGACTATCATGTAATCATTGGTATTTAATCAATCTATGTAGCATACTAATGAAAATATGCTACTCATGAATGTATTTGTGTTCTGAGGCTGGCTACCAGGACAGTTTCATCTTCACAATAGGACTGAGAAAACAAATTTAGTTGATTAGCTAAAAAAAAAAAAAAAAAATTAAAATAAAAATCTAGTTTTTAATCCTCTTCATTATCATTGAATAAATAAATATAATTCATTCATTATAAGCTTCAATGCACCGACACTTGAGTGTGAAATAACATAAGAGAACCGTTTATCTGTACTTAGTTAGCTATCAAATTCAGCTGTTCATGGTAACAATTATTCAACACTCAAAACCATGTGTTTTCAACATTAGTCACATTATTTACAAGTCCATAATTTAGTTTGCTAAAGTTTACTTTAAGTCTAGAATTAATGTACTTAGTCTTAGACTTTTTTTGTACATGTAAGCCAAGTGTACTTTAGCAGCCTACAATTCTTAACTAGCCTATTTAAAATAAAAACTAAACTATTAGTTTAAGTATAAAATAAGTATACTTCCTACTTTTTGCTAAGGGTCAGCATAACAAAATGTTTTATTTCACTATCTTGAAATACTAACAGGTGGTCAGCTCGTCATCAGAGCCACCTCCACTGACTCAGCATTTTTCATTTATAGTACTTTGAGACAATGGCGGTCCTGTTATCGCTCGCTTGATGGAAGTGGTGTACGCAAATGATTTGTAGGCAAATTAAACAAAGACTGAATGATTTGATACGTGAGGTTCAAAGACAGGGGAGTTTTGGCCACAGTGGGAGTTAATGAAATAATGATCTTTTTGCCTGTACTGGCTGCAGCTGCACATAAACCAGGTCAAAGATGTTGATGTTTCCACCCATCACAGAATGAACTGAGGAAGAAGCTGTGCCCATTATAATGTGGATTTGCTATCTACTCCATACCTGCCCCCTGGGATTCATATCTAACACTTCTTGGGACTTGTGCTCCATTTTCTCGAAGGAGAGGAGTTTGTGGTTGTAGCCTTGCAGGTTCTTCTCCTCCAGCACGATCATCACCCTCCAGCAAGGAGGAGAGCCGGAGCCCCACAGCAGAGTCATGTCCTTTGCCATGTTTTTAGATTTAAGTGCTTCTCAAACTCAGTGCTTCGCCTGCAGTTTAAGACAGGAACGGACTGCACAGAGCACAGATATCTCCGGTTCATGGAGCACTCAAGATGTCTTAAAAGCTCACACTGCCACCTACTGGCTGGGAGAGAAACTAGATCTGAAGCCTCATGTTTAGTTAGCTTCTCTGAGGTTACAGCAGACTGTCTCTTCTTCACTGGGGAAAAAGAAAAGTCATGAAATCTTGCATCAAGGAGAGAACATTTAGGCTACAATACAAAAATCGTTTCATTGTGTAATTGTCTTCAGTGAAGGCTGTTTTATCCTCTGTGGAAGTTGGTTGTTTCCAGCATAATTCTTAGCCGTACTACAAAATCCAATTCTCATCTCATTTCTTTCATGTGATGCCAGTGACAAATAGGCCAATCACAACTTTTAATTAGAAAACACTCAAAGGGGACTCGGTTTGAAAGCAAATGATTCCATAGGTCAAGATGTCTTCTTCACTGCAAATTTCCTCAAAGCCCTTGATCACAAATGAAGACAAAGCTTTGCATGTCCATTGAAATTAGCCTCTTTCCAGCAGGGATGAGAATGAGGTTTAGTGTGAGCGTTGTATCAGATTAACTGTCTGCAGCCATCATACGCACACGAGTAGTCATCATCTATTATAATCAATCCAACTTGAGCACTTTCACCACAGTAAACACTGCACACAAAGTGCTGTACACTTATGACAAAGTAGAAAATTAACAGCCTTTGCAAAAGTTTCAAACTATTTTTTTTTTTTATCTATTTTTGATAAGTTATTTAAACGGAGATTTGCGTTTGGTAGTCCAGTTTGGATTTTTAGTTATTAAAATCAGTTAGATGAATATGTAAAAATATGTCAGAATAACTTTGAGCTCTACAGATAACATACCTATAGATTATTACCTTAGACCAGTTGTTCCCAACCTGGAGTCCCGAGGGTCATAGCTTTGACTGTTTAGAGCCAGTGTGATTGAAATTACGGTCCTGTTCACACAGAGATGAGGTGAGGTGTATCAGCTTAAGTTTTTTTTTTTTTTTTTAATCATTTTGGTTTAGTTGCATCATAAGGATCATAAAGAAAATAAGACCACCTTAAAATCTGGGCAGCCTCGGTTGCATCGCTGTGACCATAAGCGGTCTTCAAACCCGGCCTTGGAAGGACGTAGCCCCCAAATTTGGGCACAGCCCATGATTGAAAATATCTGGAGGATTTGTCTTCTTCTTCTGTTGACATATGCAAACAGAATTGTAGTTGCGCTTTATCACCACAAACTTATCGATCAGGGAATAAAAAACAACCCTTTGAATTTCATCCTTTACAACTGTGATTGGAAGGGGAGGGGTGCAGGTGAACATTTGAAATCATTGTTATGACCATTTTAAACCACTAGATTTCACTAAATCCTACACAATGTGCCTTTAAGATGAACTGGTTTCATGGAAAGTCGTGACAAAGAACCAAACATCTCAATGCACCTGACAGGTTTGTTCAGTAAAGAGTAAAAGGCAACAGCCAGGTGTACTGTAGGTACTTGTACACAGTTAAGCTTCTGTTTTACACACACACATCTTGCTGTGTTTGTTTGACTATAAAAGTAACACAAAACTATAAATTTCAATATTGTAGCTGCAGGTTGATTTTCACAGTCCCGACAGGTTGTGGTTCAATTAAAAAGATAAATTTATACCTTAATTTCAGGTTCAGCTGATGCAACTCACATGAGTCCCACGATGTTGGGTATAATTTGTCATTATGATTACATTTTGTGAGGTTCTGATGAACATGAATTCATTCATGACCACCTTGAGAATAGAAAGGATTAAACATTCTGCCCAATAATTTCCCTTCATCACAGTTTTACCACATAAATAAACCAATGTAGTTCCCGAGAGCCACATAAGAAATGAAGACTTTAACTTTTTAAAAATGTGTTTCAAATATTTTTATTAACCTTACAGTTAAACAAAGTTGAAAAAGTAAAATAAAATCCTTCAGAGGTCTTTCAGGACATCATAACCCTGGGGGCCGGCCAGCCAGTGTGGGGGCCAGCTGGTTTTAATGCTGGGTCTGTCCTTCAGCAGACTGTAATATTTGGCCAGTTTGGGGTAACGTCCCACTGAAAGCCTAAAAGGAGAAAACACAAAGTCTCACAAAAACAAAGAAACAAACAAACTGGCCTCAGTGTTTCAGCTAGCTGACCTCAGCCACCTACCCGAAACGAAACGCATAAGCAACGTTTGGGAAGACAACTACATCCGCTAAAGAGAAGGCCCCCGCCAGGTAAGAGCCTGCAGCCACCTGCATGCACAGAACAAAAGAACCATTGCTGTTGAAGTGTGAGCCACTGGAGTTGTGTATTCATGCATGTTTTGTACACATACGTTCTGCAGGTAGCTTTCCCACAGTTTGAGCTCAGCTGTCAGACTCTCTTTGTTCCTCTTCACTGCAGAGTCGTGTCGCTCCTCTTCAGGGACAAACCACTCATAGTAGATCACAGCATCTACGACAGAATACCAAAGGTTTACATCTCTGTGCTGAAAATGTCAGTATTTCTTTCTCTGATATTTCTTTTCATAACTTACTAAGTTTTTCTGTGAGGACGAGACCCTCCATCATGCGTTGGTACATCAGAGCTTCCTCTGCAGGAGTGTCAGGAATCAGCTTGGTGCCCTGAGACTTAAACTGATTCTGCCAACATAACAGAGATAAAGAAAAATGATAAGACATTTCTCTTTAATCAGATAGTATTAACATTAATATTAATCTTGCTCTGTATTAAGATAAGTTTACCTCAAGGTATAAACATGCTGCACTGGATTCATTCACTATGTTGTCCCCATGTTTGAAGGTGGGCAGCTGGCAGACATTGAGATGAAGACATCACTCATCATAACAGAGGATCACTGGAAAACCTGCAGCAACAATCCTGCACGCTTTTTCCACAAGCTACAACTTCATCCCACAGACGTTTATGAGAAGACTTTCTCTATTGAGGTCACGCATGGTGGTGGCATGTGTTCACATGCTCTTAACATCCTCTAAAAATGCATACAGAGAACAGATTGACAATAAGTTTAGGGTTTCTTAAACCTATATGTGATGGTGGAATTGCAGTTTTTGCGTGTTATGTTTGGCTCTTTGGTGATTTTAGTGTTCCAGTTTAAGTAAGAAGGACCAGTGAAAAGCCGACAAGGGAAATGGAAGAATAAAACTGTCAGTCAAGTATTTTGCTGTTTGGTATGTGGTAGTCTAAGCTTAGATTTGATCTCCCTCTTGTGATTATTATGTGCTTCAGGGGTTATTGAGTGTGATTTAAGAGCCACATGTGGCTGAAGAGCTACAGGTTGCAGATTCCTGATCTGGGATATTGACCTACAGTAATGCAGCGGTCGGTCCTGGGATTTTACTGTTTGGCAGCTGTATTTGGGAACAGCTGGTGAGTCATATTAATTTGCCAAGTCAGACACAATTCACAGTGCTGATTTGATTAGGCCTAAAATAAATGAAGTCTTCTTTGAAACAAGGAAAAAACACAGGAAATGATTAAAAGTTTTGCGCATTATAGTCACTTATTTTAATCTTTTTGTTTCCATTTACCTTTTCTACAGAGGATTTTGGCCACTGAAGAAAAAAATCTGAGAAAAAAGTCAGAATTCTGACTTTAATGTAATTCTGATTCATGAAAAGTTTTTTTAATGGGGGTGGGACAATTAATTGTCTGGATATTTGTTTTTGTTTTTTTCGATTTCTGAAAGTCAGGATTATGAGATTAAACTTAGAATTCTGACTCTCGTCTTAGAATTCTATTTTTTTTCTCCAGAGCATTAAGGATTTTTTGTTTGTTTGTTTTTTTTGGAAGGGTGGGGGTGGGGGGTTAAATCTTTGAAAAAAGTAAGAAATTCTGACTTAAATCTCAGATTTCTGACTTTTTTACAGAAAATTTAAAGAAAATGATTTTCTTTTTTCAATTTCTGAAAAAAAGTCAGAATTCAGAGATTCTGAGATTTTTGAAGAACAATATAGAATTGAAGTTGAATTTCAGAAACTGAAAAAAAAAATCTTCCAATTTTATTTATGGTCTTGCAACAAGTCAGAACTCTGACTATTTTCTCAGAATTGTTTTTTCTTGTGGCCCTAATCCTCTTTCTTATCAGCACCTCCTTTAAATATGATTCAAAACCGGGCAAACATTTCCTTTCATATGCGGCAGGAGCCCCGGGATTCGATCCCCAGACTCCTGGGTGAAGGTCATACACACTAACCATTTCAGGAATACCCCCCTGACAAAGTAGCCAGGGTGCATGATCTGAGGCATAGTGACAGGACTGTCAACCGACACAATTATTTAATTTATTTTATTACAAACAAGTTTTTTTTGGCCTTTGTTTGTTCTCTCTAAGCTGGAGATTAGCTGGTTTACCAACATCTGCACCTGATGTGACCATTTTCAGCCTGCTGGATGATAAGTCATGATCTGTGGTTGTACACTTTGCATGCATGCTACTCTTACCTGTCCTCTTGGGTTGATTTCCAAGACTTCTTGAGATTTATGCTCGTCTTTCTCAAAGGACAGCAGTTTGTGTTTGTAGCCCTGCAGCTTCTTTTCTTCTAAGGCGATCATAACACGCCAGCAGGAGGGGATCCAGCCCCCCACAGCAGACTCATTGACTTAGCCATGGATGCAGTTCCTGCAGCTAATTCAGTGAAACATCTACACTAACAGTAGTATCACAACAACCACATAAATGCAGTAAGCTTAGATGAAACTGCAGTTTATGGCATCCCAGCAATCCAAAGGTTGGTCGGTAAAGCCGCGCCCATGTGTTAAAGTACAACTCAAAAGTGAAAGATGTGAAAAAGAATGACGTGAACATGCACAATTTGTTTTCTTTAATGCATAATGTGCAAAACACAGCATTTAAAGTGAATGCGTTTTTCACCACGGTTTCCTGTTCTCAACAGCAAGGAGCAACACTTTAAAAAAACAAAGATAATTGCATCTTTCTTGAATATTTTTAATTAAAATTCACAGAAAAAAACTCTCTCAGACTATGATACAAGTTTCTACAAAAATAATACACAACTTCACTAAACATGCACACGGTAGAACTACAAGTACCTGGCAGCTGTCGAGGGCATTTACACATTTTATGCAGACTTCTCCACATGTCCTTCAAGATAGATTTTTACATTTATTTTCTTTAAAAAAAAAGTCCATATCTTTTTTGTCTTTTTACACTTTACAAAAAGTTCCTCTGAGATAAAAACTTCCTCTTTTTCTGCGTTTTCAATCAGTCGTTCATTTCAGAAAAGACTATAAACCTCTATTAAGGTGCGAGATGTCTGAGCTTTGTAAATAAATACTGAGAAAGATCATCGTTTCAGCCCAGACGCTTGGTAGAAATGCACCAGTCAATCTGACAGTTTGGGATTTGTTTGAAAAGTAGGATGGGATTTTTTTTAACAAAGAGAAAAAAAAAGTACAGCATTGTCCCTTTTAAATGAAAGGCACTCATCAAACTGAAAACCTTTCACATCTCTACAGCAAACACGTCGCTGTTCGAATGTGCAGCTGCAAACCGTTGTGTTTTCATCAGAGATAATTATTACCGCTGTAAGCATCTTCATTAAGGGGTCGGGGTTGAGATCCTCAAACTAAAATTCCTCTTTAGCCCTTTTCAACAACAACAAAAAAATTCACAGCTTAAATAAAGCAGAGATTATCCCTTTGGATTAATTTAAAACGTGTTTGGATAAATTAAAAAAAAAATGTTGGATTTAAGTTTAGAGGCTTCTGTTTCTCCTGGAAGATTCTCTCGCTTGAACACAAATGAAGACAAAAAACTATCATGTTTGTGGCATCTTTCACTCTGAAACATCAGTCAAGATTAGCAGCTGGCACAAAAAAAAGAAAAAAAAAAACCTGGAGAGGTTTGTGACTGGTGGACTACAACTCTAAAAGTGTGACGAAGGTGGACAGAAGATATCGCGCCGATGAGTTTCCACAGCAGTGAGGACAGGTGCGAGGCAGATGATCACATTTATGTGTCTGGAGAATCAGTTAAGCCTAAAGCGAGGGCTTCTTCTGGCGTCAGGCCGTTTTTCAGAGTCCGCCTCACTGTGAGGAAAAAAAAAAAAAAAAAAGAGAGTCATTAATCACATGATCACTTGTGACAACTCTGCATTTCATACTATTTAATGTACACGTTTTATATAGTGTGAAGTTGATAATTGGGTTTACTTCTACAGCTCACATAAGGATCCTGCAAGCACCAATGCTGGATTCTACATACTATAAAGATGATGTCTTCATGGAAAGACTTTTACTTAACACATCTGTCCACTGGAAGTAAAGGAAACAACATGTTTCTAACAAGCTTATGCCAAGATTTAATTAACAACAAAGTCAATGTCAATGTCAATTTTATTTATGAAGCACATTTTCACTACAAATGTGGTTTAAAACACCCACTGACTGACTCCATTGAATGAGCACACAGATAAATGTCTTCAAAATTTCTTATTCCTTCTCAAAAGGACTGAAAAAGTGGGTCAGATTTTACAGGGAAGCATTTTTTGGCGAGACGCTCGTTGAAAACTCCTCTACATTTGCAACTTAATCAGACGTAAAATGTTTCCTCTCAGTTCAAAACTGTAGTTATGAGTGGAGGAAGAGTATCTAGGGTCAGAAATCCAGGACAGAGTACTGGATCCGGATCTGTGTTTAGGGTGACCAGAAGTCCCGCATAGTGCGTTTCAGTTCAGCATAATTGTCTCATTTCATGCGTGGCCGTGAAAGACCGTGTCCCGCGGCTTTTTCGGCTTTTCCGTGCTGTCAGCCCCTACATGCTGGTGATATGCTGAGATATGTCTTCTGCTGAGTTTTTCCTGCACCCCCCCCCCCCCACATAACACTCGTGCACTGCACTGCCTCAGCTGACTGACAGCACCAGATATTGTTTAGCAGCCTCACACTCTTTGCTAGCTGGATGACGATGATGATGAATCTACAATTCCAAAGAAAAGGAAGCGATGTGTGAAGATGGGGGGGTGGATATCCGTAGGTGAGAGGGGTTGATTTTGAAGATTGGAGGGCTGTCTGAAGCTTATTCTAAATGTTGCTTAAAATCGTTTATCTTTCTACGTTATTGGATCCAGATGGTGGCGTGAAGGTGTGAAGAGATGTATCCATCATACAGTCGTCCTCAAAATTATTCATACCCAAAAGGCTAAATTCACAATAATTTAAATAACAAGAAACTAATAATAAATAAAAAATTTACAAAATTATATTTAAGTAAAATAAGATATAGCTTTTGAAATGTGATCGAAAATAATAATAATAATTAAGAAAACAAACAAAACTGTCCCAGACACATTAGAGTGCCTTTCCATGAACAGTGGATCAAAACACTTGATAACAGGTGTCGAAGCCTTTTTGAATGTTACAGAAGCATCTGATTGCAGTGATTGCCTCAAAGTTTTGCTTAACAAAGTTTCAGCTTCGGAGCCCCATCATGCTTGTTTGCTTATTTTTTATTTCTATGTTTGTTTGGTTTTAATATATTTCTTTTGAACCACAATTCAACATCAGTGTCATGATTTTCATAGAATTTTTATTAATTATTACTTTTGACAATTTCAACTTATTTCACTGACAGCTATTTTTTTTTCCTTTTCAACTGAAGGGTATGAATAATTTTGAGGACGCGTGTACAATTATATAGTTATGTATTATGTGTGATTTAAAGGTTGTTGAGGATAAGTGGCATTTTTGTTTTATTGTCCTTTATATCTTGATCTCCGAACTGTTTTGTTTCGGCAAATTTAATGTAAAAAGCCTGATTTGTTTTGGATGACTGATGGTGAAATGATGAGCTGGCTATTTTAAAATGAAATATACAGTTTGGTGAAATATTTGGAAAAGGCATGGAAGCTCAGACAAAGCTCTCTGTATCCTGAAGTTGTATAATTGTTATTTTTTATGTCGGGCAACTTATTTTTCTTCTTGTTATGTTCTAAAGTTAGCAGTGTCATATAAGCCCACATGGGCCGGGCATGCACGTGTATGACACTTAAATAAACATTTTATTTATTCTATTCTAGTTCATTTTCTTTTACTTTTCCTGTTCGCATTCATTCCTTTCTCCGTATCCCTTTTTAAAACTTCTCTTCAGGAGGCCCTTTGGTGATGCAGGTGTAACAGATTTGTTTTTGTGAGCATCCTGTACATCTAACTTGCCTTGTTCCTTTCTGTCAAGCCCTTCCAAACTTTGCAAGGAGGGATGGAAAACAACAACAATAAAACTGTTATTGTTGTTGGTTTTCTGCCTTTCGTAGTGTTTATTTGACTTTTCAGATTTTTATCTATGATTTGATTGTGATGCTCCCCTTTATTTTTCCTGTTCTCTTTAAGTTGCTGTTTAAGAGGGAAAAACAAACAGTTTGTGTTTCCATATTGAACACACGACAATCTCAAAGCCTGCAGGATGGATTTAAACTGTTTGCTTTGGGTCATACATGATTTCCGGTTGGCCCTGGACCTCCTCCGCTCTCTGGGTTGCGTTCTGGCTCCTGGACCCTGTGTGGCCGATCTCACTATACGCTCCATGATTTCATCTGCAGCATCATCTCCACAGGTCTGTGTGTCCTCCACGGGGGAGTCCGTGCCTGCATGGTGCGACCTACATGACCAGGGGGAGAAAAGCTGTCGCTTTAGCAAAATAAACCAACCAATGAATCCAACAACTTCTTTCAGGCACAGCAGTCCTCCTCACCTCCTCGTCCAGGCCGTGATCTGGTCCTTGTCCGAAGGCCCGGCACCCCGCCGGCCTCCTTGTCGCTGCCGGTCAGGCTGGTTCTCAGCACCGCTTTCATGTGCTCGTGCTCTACTGCATCCTCAGCGTGGTCCAGACCCTGAGGCTGCTCGCTCTCCTGGCTGCCAGCAGGGGCGCCGTCGTTACTGCCGTGCCGACCGCACTGCTGAGAGGAAACACAGCAGGAGAGGATCCCAGTTCAACAGATAATTTAATCAGTACTTTCTACTTCAACTTAAACATGCCTAAAAGCCTTTATCACGTAAAAAACGCCCAACATGTGACCATTACAAGGCCAACTTAAGATCATTTTTATGACATTAAGTCATAAAAATGACACATCTGCCTTTTATTCACGCTGATGTTCAGTGAAAACTTTGAGGGGAAAAAGATCAAATTAAAGTTAGTGAGTCCATGCACACACACACAAACACATGCAGACAAGCTAACACACACTGATACCTCGCGCTCTTCTTCATCATCAGACTACAGGAGGAAGGAAGAGTAAAAGTCAAAGGAGAGATCAAAGAAAAGGAGGAAAAATGTGAAAGAAGGAAAGGAAACGCTGTTTAAAGCAGGAGTGTTTGTGTGTGTGCGATGCTCACAGGAGTGTTGACGTCCATGATCATCTTCCCTCGGGTCTTATTTCGTTCACGATGGTCGGCTCGTTTCTGCTTTTGCTGCAGCACGCGGTCTCTGGTGGTCCGGTACTCCAACGCAAACTCGCTGATGATTTTACTGAACCTGTTGACGCTGATATCTCTCACGCTGTAGGCTGGATGACCCAGGTACAGCAGGAAGGAGTGGAACCTGAGGAGAACGAGACGGAAAGGAAAAAATGAGCATACGTAATAAAAAATAATAGCAACAGTATGCTGCTGTGCTCTGATATCAATACACTGTCCTGTATTAAAACTAAACTCTGGAAATCGTGTCCAGTTGGAAGCACCTGTTTATAATCCTGCGATGAACTATCTTGAGGATGATGATCCTTTCAGCGCAGTCTTTGAGGAAGTCTGACATCTTCTGCTTCAGCTGGGGCTTCATCTCATGCTTGGCGATCACCTTCAGGTGGTCCCATGAGGCTTTGCAGCGCCGCTCCATCTGGCACAGGTTCTCCTGCAGCTGATCAAAATCCACCTGATGGAGCAGATGTTAAAGGTTGTTAAATTTTTGTGACATATGGCTAAAACTGTTCAGGACAATTGAGACAGAATCAAGATACTATCAACACAGCAAATTTATGTGGATATAAAACTTCCAGTTTTCATTTTTAGAACAATTTTGGGATTGCAGCTTATGTTTTAATAAACCTAGGTTTTATTTAAAGAGATATAATTAGTCAGTTGTAAATTTATCCTGCTGATAAATAAAGGTCTGTAAAGATTTTCATTTTTCACTTTGACAACCATTAAATGAATCTTGTTCAGATTTGGTAATTTTCCAGGGATGTTTGCTGCTTGTTTTTTTTTTTTTACTGACAGTTGATATACCAATATTGTAAATAACCTTTATAATTTTAAACAAAAAAACAGCATTTCATTAGGATGCAGGATTATGGTGAAAACAAAAAGTCTTCATGTCTACAAGTAATGGACTGAGAATTTCATAGCAACATCTATTAGTAAACGCATTACCTGAAAATATCTATTTTTTTTAACAAAAAGCCATCAGAAGTTGAATTCCTGTCCAGCTTTTTATTTTTTTATATTATTCCGAGTCAATGCTTCTTCTGCAAGACACCGCTCCCTCCTTGCCCCCAGTAACAGCATCACTGGTGTATGAATGTTAGAAAAGGTCCTTAGTTGGCAGCCATGCTTCTGTCTGTCTGTCCCAGGAATGTTGTGGCCACGCATGTAGCTTACCAGCACCAGTGTGTGAAGGTGGCGTGAGCGAATAATGAATAATGGATTTAATGTAAAGTGCTTAAGGTGTTTTGAAAAGTGCAATAGAAATCTCATCCATTGTTATTATTATACTGTATGTTTCTCTTTTGCTCCAATTACAAAATGGAAATTTATAGATTCATAGGAAAATGGGAATTCCTATTATCCCTAAAATATGAGAAGAATAGTTCCTGCTTGTCAGCAGGGTTATTATAGTTAACTAAAACTAAGACTAAAACTAAAACTAGCAGTGAAAAAATAATTTAGTTAACTGAAATAAAAATAAAAACAAAAATGAGGGAAAAAAAAATTAAAAAGAAATAGAAACTACAAAGTACAATGCAAAACTAACTAAAACTAAACTGAATTGCAGATAAATTCAGCTTAGTTTTCATTGATTAAATGTGAGATGCCTGTCCTGCGGCAGCTGCTGTTCTTCCACTTTTCCTCCAGAGGGTGGCAGTATAGCGGCTATAATCTGCAGCACCTGAACTAGAAGAAGGTGCTTAGCAGACAGAAACAGCTAAAGTTGCAGCAGGTCGAAAACGCCACAGCCCAATAATATGTGAGTATTTGTAGAGTAAGTGTATTGTGATGAAGACTAATGGGAGCAAATGTGGAATGCAACTAAAAGGGAGAAATCCAACAAATTTGAAAGTTCATTTGTGAAGTTCTCACAGAGATGCTCATGAAAAGTCCACACTGAAGATATGTGGTGAGAGCTGTATGTGGCCTAATTTTATAGCTACCTGTTTGGATAAGGACCTGTTAAAAGTTGGATTTACATTCAGAAATAATTTGAATTATTGTGGTTCAGGAATTAAAATAAAAGGATTTGATAATCCATATTTTGTGCAACACATTCTTCCATCCTTTTCAACATCTATATTTCAAGGCTTTCTCTTAATACCTGAAAATCTAAGAGTAAGACTAAAACTAAAAAACTAAACTGAAACTCGTCAATTCCTCAAAATAAAAACTAAACTAAATCTACTAAATCATTTGTTGAACTAACTAAAACTAAACTCAAATAAAAAAGCAAACTGAAAAATTAGATAAAAAATAAAAACTAATGAAAATTTCTATAATATAATAGGTTATTATAATTCTATAATAACCTTTCTTATCAGTAGTTCCAGATTGTTCTTGACTGTTGTCAGTAACATAGAGTGATTTCCCCTCCCCTCTATAAACATGTCTAACTGAACTTTACTTAAAGTTTAAATTTTTGTCCAGGAAATGTGCTCAAAAAGGAGTGTTAAGGTATTTATAAACAGTTATTGGAGATTATTTGTGATGTCTGTTAAAAAAAATATACATTATCTATATGTTAACTTTCAAACGTGTACTGAAGCTTTATAGCAAATCTAACACAAGTTATTCCTTCTAAGGACAGCAATGTCAGTGTAAAAACACGATGATGGTCTCCTCCCAGTTACAGTAACTTATTTAAACTTAAAGAGTGTGTGTGGTTTTAATTAAGTTTTTTAACTTAACTCGATTTTTCCTCATTTTTTTCAGTGCATGGATGCAAAAACATCAGTTATGGATGTTTTTCAGTGGTAAGACTGAAGCTTACTTTTGCAGAACGTGTGATGGCCCCTATCTCAGAGTAGAGGTCAGTGCTCTGAGGGAAGTTTTCCACCACTGCAGAGCAGGCGTGATGGAGCAGAGACTGCTTATGGACCGTGTCCTTCACTTCTGGAACCTTCTCCAAATACGTCAGCTCAAAGCCTTTGGCCTGGAAATATAAACGCAGTGCTTATTTCAAATGGAAATCAGATGTATTTACTTGTGTTACCTTTTGTTGTGTTCAGATGAAAGGAAAACCTTGGGAATACATCTGGTGTGAGGTTTTGCCACTCTGAGATATCACTATGAAATCCAGTGTGTTTCCGTTTGATAAAGTCAACCTGTGATGGACGTGACTCACGTTGCTGCCATTGAGGAAATTTCCAATCGAGAGCAGTGTAGAGAGGATGTAGCGCAAGGTTTTGTTCTTCTCTAGCTGCTCCATGCCCTCCTTCAGATCTTGCAGTGGCTCTGCCACTTCCTGGGAGGACACGCACACACACAAAACACACATGCATCATTAGTTAAGCTAATCAAGGCTTTCAGAAAACATGTGTTTCATTAGTCTTCAGTGAACATAAAAGCAGTGAACAGGTGCAGCCCGTCACCGACCACAAATCATATGCTCATGTTTAAGGTCATGAAAGGTTGTTTAAAGGTTGCTCCTTCGCTGTAAAACATGTTTTTGATTATCTGAAGCTTTTTTTTTTTTTGTGCAGCAGCAGGTTCCTCCGTGTGCATGTTTGTTTGCCTGCACGGTATGTTGCCCTGCATTCAATCCTCCGCTGGCACACCGTCCCATTGCTTTGGCTTGGGAGTGTTGCTCTGCTGTACGAGCATACGCGTATCGTGCCTTTCACGGAGAGATAAAAGCCAACAGCATCCTGTTGAAAGCTGTAAAATTTATGAGACGACAACAAAGAGGCAGCGTGTTTCTCATTCTCTGGGCTCCGACTTTGAACTTCTCCTCCTGGATGCATTCTTTGCTCGAGTAATCATGGTGTGCCAGAAGAAGAAGACAAGGTGCCGCTAATAAGCGTGCATATTTGGTTATGATGTAACTGCACTGATGTATTGCGGATGTTGTTTGTACTGCAGGGATGTTGATATTTCCTGCCACCAATATGAGATACACACACACCCCATGGCACACATGCTGCACACCTTTACCCAAGCCTCTGTCAGAGTTCTCATTATCATTTGCTTCTTTGTGCCTCCACCAAGGAGGTTGTGTTTTAGGTAGCGTTGGTTTGTTTGTCTGTTTTTTCTTGAGCAACTTTACGGAAAAAGTTCTGGACGGATTGACCTGAAATTTTCACCAGCCGTGTGCCTCAGCCCAAGGACGAACCCATTAAAGTTTGGTGGTGATCCGGATCACCTTCTGGATCCAGGAATGTTTTGTTTATCATTGTGAGATAGGCCAAATTTTGGAATTTTTGCGTATAACTCCACACAAATGGCCCAAGTGTTAGGTAGAAAAATTACAATAAAGGACCTCAATGAATTCTATAATGTTTTGAAAGTTGATCCAGATCCAGAGAAAATTCTGGATACTATGATCCAGAACACACAAAAATAAGGGAGAAGTTGGAATTTTCAATGCTGAAAGGTAACAGATTAAGATACAAACACGCAACTAACACCAAATTGTAGCCAAGATTTGGAATTGACGCATCTTCATTAGCAACGGAGCTAGATAGAGAAGAAAACCGCCATTATGGAAATATGGGTTTTTGGGAAATAATAATTGAAGTAATAGTGATACAAGCATGATTCCAGATGCTACTAGTATGTTTTCATGGTCAAGGAATCCAATGATGTAGATTAAATGAATGCAGGAGTATAGGTTTTGGTGTACATCACAATATGAGGGGACATGAGCTGCTTGGCGGAGGTCTGCGCTCTCAGAGTGCTTTTCTAGTTAAAAAAAAAAAAGTAGGGCTGTCAGACGATTAAAAAAAAAAAAAAATCTAATTAATTACAGGATTTGTAATTAATTAATCTAATCTATCGCATTCTAATCTCATATCTGCTGAAGCAGTTGTGGGGAACAGTGGTCCTCAAGGGCTGCAGTCCTTTAAGTTTTCCATGCATCCCTGCTCCGTAACAGCTTATAAAGTTCTGTACAATGACTCGTTGACATTTCTTCTTCTTCTGGTGTTTGTTGGCAGTTGGCAAACAGCTTTAGGTGCATTATTGCCACCCACTGCCCGGGTCATTCAGTGGGCCAAATTGAAAATGTTCCTGCATTGAATTGACACTGAATTAATCAAGTATTTTTTTTAATGCATTAATTTGCAGTGCGTTAAACTGACAGCCCTAAAAATAAAAATAATAATAATATTTCTGGATAATAGCAAACAATCTCATTTTTGTTGTTTAAACTGACCTTCTCTGTCGCTTCATAGTCCATTTTAAAGGCCCAGAGGTGAAGCCTGGCAGAGAGCTCGCTGATGGAGGACAGAGTGAGGAGGAACTGCTCTGCAGAGCCCAGCGGGATGTCGGGATTGGCCAGCTGGGCCTCCTGGATCCTCTGCTTCTCCTCCTCTGTCGGGATCATCGTTAGGAGTTTCTGAGAGAGAAAAGGGAAGACAGCAACAGGTGTTAGATGCAAGGATCCATTTACAGTTCATCACTTTCAGCATCTTTTGGATCTTTCACCTCAATGCCCTCCTTGTTGAGCGCGTACTCGTCAAAGTTGAGGATGGCCGTCTTGATGGTTCGAGGCGGAGGCAGCACCGTCAGACCGATGTTGATGGCGTTACTTCTCTTGGAATCTAAAACGATGATCTCTTGGCGTTTGCCATCTGCTGCTGTTTTCTAGGGGAAAAAAGAAAAATCAGAGTGGTCAGTACTGGATGTTTCTCCCCTCCCCCTCCATCTCTGCCTCTTCTCTCACTGTGGTCTACTTTACAGGCCTGTAAGGATTAGAAGGATCATCACTCGGGTTACAGTAACTGCAGCTGTGGGGACGATGTATATTAGGAGCAGGAAATACCATCAGAGGTGAGCTTTATGTGGCTGTTTGGATAGATCTATAGGCATAATATTAAGGTACTGTACGTTTACATATGACCTCACCAGCACTTGGGGCCATTATAAGCTCTTAAAGGAAGGAAGTTATAATATATCACCATATAAAAGTGTAACAGAGTAGGTGCTAATACCTTGTTACTGCCACATGGAAACCATATACCCACCATATGGACACCAGTGCTCTTACACAGCAGCACAGCTCTGCCTCTTTAAGGTTTATGCTATTATGATACAGTAAACAAACGTTTTCACATTCCAGTGTCTGATCTTAGGTATCTAAACAGCATATCTTAATGGGAAAAAAAACATGGAACAAAGAGCAAGCAAAAACAAAACCATTTAGAAAACCTTCCTCTGATTTCTGATAGCTTCAGGACACATGTGGTCCACAAAAACATGGATTCCCTCATTAACTGGGAGCTTTGCTTTAGCGGTACTGATGCTGTAGCTGTGGACCACCATCACGCAGTCGCGTCATGTGAAGCCCCAGAAGATGAACCACTTACTGGTTCAGCGCTGACATGAGCTGTAGTGTTGAAGCTGCAGCTTAGGTGCTCAAAATGTGCTTATGCCCCCCCTCTCTTTCTTTGAAGAAAAGTTTTTCTATTTCACAGCTCTGCTGTAGTTACAAAGGAACTCCCATGAATTAGGATGAAACAACAAAACATACTGTAGCTTAACCCTTAAATTTGACCTTTTATGTAAGAATGGAAAACCTTTTCATAGCAGCCATCAAGGACATCAAACATCACAAGGATAATATAGTCAATAAAAGACTTGGTCATTTACATAAGCAACTATATTTGGCTACATTTGCTGTCATTTGTGTGAATTAAAATGTGCAAAAATCCAACAGATTAATGCATATTGAGATTTTTTCCCTGTAATCCTTAATATTTCTTGATTGTCACAACATTAAGAATTTTATTTATGATGCATCCTTTTGTATTTTCATCACATTCACATTTCAGTCTGTTGAATGATAAAATAATCAGTGTTTCAGGCTAGCCGCGTTACCTTTGTAACTGATATTTCCTTTGATTTAGACTCAAACAGGTGTTCCAGTTTGGAAGTGTCCAACTTTACTGGGTCCACTTTGGACCAGAACGAGTCCCCGCTCCGTTTGTAGTCCCTGTACTGAGAGTCTGTTGGACGCACCTGATGACAAATAGAACAAGAATGGACTGTATTAAAAAAAGAGACATACTGAATTTCTTATTTCCTTCAATAAAACAGGTTAAATGAAAGAACACAACAAATCACAAAAATATAGCAGCAACAAGAACACACTGAGTGAGTCATCGGTGTTTGTGTGTCCTTCTATTTTAACTAGCAGATGGGAAGAACGATTCATTTTGGTCTGAGACCAGAGAGAAAGAAAAAGTAATGGTCAAATATCTAAAGAAAGAAAGAAACTGAAAGTCTGTGAGAGATTCAGAGGTTGAAAATGTCATTTTTTTTCTCTTAAATTGGGAGAAATTTCTGCATAGATGTGGGTGTAAAATCATGAAAAGCAAGATGTCACCTCAGTTTGGACTCACCTCGCTCCAGAAAAGCCTGATGGTCTTCTTCTTTTTGTTGAAAAGAGGCGGCTCCAGAGGAGGAGGCACAGGCACTGGAGCGCCAATGGAAGGAGGCGGCGGAGGCCTCATAATGCTACATAAAGGGGGAGGTGGGGGGCAGCTACCTAGCATGGGTGGGGGCGGGGGGGAAGCGTGGGATGCAAAGCGGAGGAGGAGGCGGGGGAGGGATGTCGCCACATCCTCCCATCATAACTGCGTCCAGAATGTCCTTGTCGTCCTCCTCCGTCAGGTCGGTGAAGTTGATGTCCCGGATGCGCAGCTCTCGAGGGCTGGCCAGGAGCTGGTCCCAGATCGTGTCCGACTCCTTTTTGGGCGGCGGAGGAGGGGGCTCGTTGGCCGGGTGCTCGTCCAAGTGAGGGTGGGGCGAGTTGAGGTCCTTGATCAAATCTCCGAAGCGCTCTGCCAGCGGACGGATGCTCCTGCGCGGATCTGAATTATCGTCTTTGTGGCTGTTCTCCTGGTCTTCACCCAGTCGCTCATCCTGCTGCGTCTCTCGGTCTTCCCCCTCACCTTTCTCCTTCTCCTTCTCCACATCTTCTTCCTCCTCCTCCTCATCGCTGGGCTTCTTGTTCTGGGAGTACAACATGTCCAGCATGAAGAGTTTGCTGTTGAGGAGTTTGTTGCAGTTTTCATTCACTTCTCCCTCCTTAAAGCCTGGAGGGGGAAAAAAAGAGAAATGAGGTTAATGAAACTTATAAACTCACTTTATAAACTTAGATTAAAGGGGAAGTTCGGGTTTTTTCAATCTGGACCTATTGTCTAGCATTAAATATTACGTTAATTTACTCACGTAGACAGTTTTGGTGCAACCTGAATTCCTTCAGGAGATTTTTAGATCCACGTGAGATCAGTGTATGTCCAATATAATGGAAGTGATGGGGCAACCGCACGTAGCCTCTAAATAAGGCATTATCTGCCACAAACTCCTTCATTTCACCAATGTTTTGTTACAAAACATTAGTCGGACCCCCTGTGAGCTCGAAGCGGCTTTTTTGTGGTGATTTGTCCTTATTTACAGACATTTACTTGTTACGGTGTCGCATAATAGTGACGTCATCAAAGCCGCAGCAATAAAAATGTCTGTAAATAAGGACGAATCACCACAAAAAACTATCTAAAGGGATCACTAATGTTTTGTAACAAAACATTGGTGAAATAAGGAGTGGCAAAGCCTACAGAGGCGCCGCTCCCCACCCCAAATCACCCGATGGATCTAAATATCTCCTGAAGGAATTTAAGTTGCACCAAAACTGTCTGGGGGAGGAAATGAATGTATTTAATGCTAGAAAATAGGTCCAGATTAAAAAATCGAACTTCCCCTTTAAACATTGAATAAATGGCCAACCATTTTCACTGCTCCCCCTCTCTTCTCTTTCCAGAGTGCTGCTGGCAGAGGAGATGCTGGAGGCCGAGCAGTTGTCCTTCTCATTCACTTCCTCATTCTGTCGCTCCTTGTCGCTAAGGATACCACTATCCTCCTCCACCTCCTCGTCCCTCTGCTTCTCTGCTTCCTGCTCAGGCTCTTTGACTTCCTCCTCTTTTTCTTCTGCTACTTCCTCCTGTACTTCCTCCTCTTCGTCTTCTTTCTGTTCTTCTTCCTCTTCCTCTTCCTCTTCCTCTTCCTCAACGGCCTCCTCTTCTTTTTCCTCTGTTTCTATGCTGGCGCTGTCATCAGCTTCTCCTGTAAAAACAAACAAACAAAAAAACAAACCTCTAGTTATTTAATGTTATCTGCAGTGAAATTCAGTTTGAAGCGTGTCAGATTTGATTTAAAGCCATCTCTGTTCGGGCTGCATGTAGGACACCTTTGTGTTACACACAAACACAGACACACTAACGAGAAAAACAAAAACACACGCCCGTGCTCTAATGTAAACAATATGAGAAGTACACAAAGCCGGGCTGTTGCACGACCAGGATATGAGCAGGAAATGAAGAATTAAGTTCCTGTTTACATCAAAACACGCTCATGTACACGGTACACATGCGCAACTAAGCAGCACAGTCCGTGCACTGATGCAGACTGGGTTAGACAAACACGACACTTTCAGACCTCATACACTCGCCTGTGTGAGCTACAGTAGCGCCACGCACCAAAATGAGGCGGCTTTCTTGCAGAAGATGTTTGGTCATAACTCTCTCAAAAAGGTTCTTTCAAAACCTATTTGACCCTTGCGCCCACATCCTCTCTGTTTTCTTTTTCCCCCCTTCCAAACCCCCTTGAAGGTGTCCCCTTCCTTTTTTCACTGCTTTCCATAATCTATCACCTTTTTTCCTGTTTGAAATACTGAAACAATTTCAGGTTAAGAATGATTGCTTAGGGCCACACTGCTGGAAATGGAACTAACAACCTTCTGGTTTTAATTATGACTCTCCAACATGCTAATTAGCAAAGCTGAAAGTCAAACAAGTTGTCAAAACCTTTAACAAAGATGCAAAATATTTAATTTACAGATTTTCATGAAGTTGAAACCAATATTTATACTAATAACTTTCTTTTTGTGTCTGATTTTGTGCATTTTGTTGGTAGAATTCAGGGTTCAAAGGAAGTTGAGCAGAAAAGTCACAAAATTTATCTTAATTTATGTGCTCATGACAATTAATGACAAAAAATGTGCAATTTAAAGCTGTTGAGATCAGAAGATCAGTTTTAAATCCTGAAGCATGAACTAAATAACTAATAATAGCCACAGTGTCCCAAGCAGGTCACCAGCATCTCAGTTTTTTGTAGTTTTTTGTATTATTTTAGTCATTATTGTGCACTTTAAACTACCTTTGCTATTACTATTATTATCATCATTCTTCTTCTTCTTCTTCTTCTTCTTCTTATCATTATTATCATTGTTACTATTATTATTATTATTATTATTATTATTATGTTGGTCTGCCAACAGACTAAACATGAATTAGCTTTGTTATGTTCTTGCATATTTACATTTGATGTTTATTAATATGCACGGTCCTTTTTTAAACAATAAAATAAAGTGAAATTAAATTAAATGAAATAAAACAAAACTTAAGAAGCAGCTACCTACTTTTTTTGTCTACAGTCTGTGCAGCATTTGTACAAAAATGTTGACTGTCTTGTTTATTAGATATTTTTTTTCCCTTTGGATGGAAGTGGAAGCCTTTATGTCTGAAAAGTGAAGCCAATGTAGAATTAAATCAAACATGCATTATTTACAGTGCCCAGCAGGGAGCTGCATGTATCACAGCTCATTTGGGAACCCTGCTCAGTATTTTCCGGTCGGTCAGTAACTTCCCTACCACCTATGGCAGACGTCTTTGCTCGATTAGTGCTGAATATTCTCAAGTTATTTTTGTTTCTTGAAATTTTGCTTTTTTAGTACAACGTTTATGCACAGACGCTTACAATATATGCACTAATAAGGCCACCTCTCATCCATCTTGTCTCTTCTGCTCTTCTGATGTGTGGTGACCCCCTCTTTCTTGTATTCTCTCTCTCCCCCCCCCCCCCCCCCCACCTCCCTTTCATATTTTCTCTTCCTCTGAGATTTTTTTTTTCTCCCCCCTCTTTTTTATATCCTTTTTTTTTTTTTTCCAAAGGGAAAATTTGGGGTTTTCCTTAAAAATTTGATAAACAAGACCGAAGCCATAAAACTTTTTTTAATGTCTTCCAATAATGACATAGAAATAAACAAAGCTTCCAATTTTTGGTTCAATTTACAAAAAAAATTTTTGGGGTCCCCCCTTTTCTGTATGTTACATATTACCACTGGCATACTAGCAGATGCTATTTCAGTATTTCAGTAAGATATGCTGGTCTTTATACTTTTTACAAGTAAGATGAAATAATCCTGCAGGTTCAAGTCCAGGTGAGTTCATGTATAAAGTTCATGCTCATCAATGTGAACTTCTGGGAATCTTAAACCTAAACGCACCAGTAGATTTTTACTAAGATGTTCCCAAAATAATTTTAGATTGCCCAAACCACGCCAGAGAAATCCTTCTTTTCTACACTGGGTGGAAATCTATGAAAAATAAGAGATTTGCTGTAGATCAGGAAAACAACAGTGGGGTATATTTACAGGGCGTACACTACTTCCACTTGATTTATTCATTAAGAAAACATTTTTAAGTATGGTCTCAACCGCTATTCAAAAGTCTTCTTTAATACATTGTCAATTTTATCATTTATGATCTCATTTAGAGTAAAAAGATACAACTAAGCTCACTTTCAGGTGTGGCTGTCTTGTGACTGAAGAGAAATCCTCAGAAGGAGCAACAAACTGCCATCTCAAGCAGGGATGCACAATATAATCGGTCCCCTATCGGTACCGGCCTATATCGGGTTTAAACTGAATATTGGACATCTGCCACCCCACCGATATTTAGCCGATATTTAACTGATCAGGCCGCTGTTTCTAAAGTCTAAAAAAAACAAAAAACAAAACAACTTCTTCTCTTCAAACACTTCTTTTTTACAGACTTCAAAACTTCTAAAGACTAGGGGTGAGAAAAAATATAGATACACTGAAATATCGCGATATTTTCATATGCTGATATCATATGGACATTTAAAAACGTGGTATCGGTCTACTTTGCAAACGAAATTTCGCAATATTTCATTGTTCTGTAATGAAATTTCATGAGAATTCATGAAATATCGTGAGATTTTGTAACAGAACGATGAAATCTCGCAAGATTTTGTAAGTAAAATAGATTGATATAGCCTTTTTGAATATTGATAATATCGACATTTGAAAATATTGCGATTTTTCAGTGTATCAATATTTTTTTTCCACCCCTATTCATCAAAGTGTTGGAAACGGATAACGAAACTGCTATTTGAAATGACTGCTGATTTTTTTCAGCTTTGATATCGGTATCGATATCGGTTATGAGTTTTAAAATATCGGCATATCGGATATCGGCCAAAATTCCAATATTGTGCATCCCTAATCTCAAGTTAGATCCTTCTCTTGATAGTTCACAAGTCAATGAGCACCTTCATGGTGACAAATTTAAATGTTACTTTTTCTTTTGCTACCATGAATGCCCCAATATCCACCAAAATCCATCTAATTTTGTTGCACAAAAATGTGTTTAGGGCATTATTAGCTGCATTATATGATATTTAAGACACTAGAAGACTACAACGTTATCAGCATTAGAAAACACCCGTTTTCAGTTTGTTAACAAAGGCCCATAATACAGTAGGTGACTTGACTCCTATAAACAGAGTCTTCCTACCAGTTTCTGAGGGTGTGTAGGCTGTGGCGGGGGTCTCAGCTTGAAGTTCAGCCTCTGCGTCTTCCTGAGAGGCGAAGGAAGACGGAGTGCTGCTGCGTGATGATGAGGGCCAGGCCTCCGAGGGTTCAAAGGCCAAGTTGAGGTCAGGGCGAGTTCTTGAAGCCCGGACACGCTCCCTCTCGTACTCCTCTGCTGCCAGACGCTCCACGTTCTTATACCTGAAGGAGATGGAGAGTGAGGAAGGAGGAAAGAGGCTAAATGACAATATGCAACAATCACTTGTTTTGTTTTTCTGTCTTGTCTTTTTGAGCAGTGCTTTTTGAACCTAAACATATATTCAATCTCTGCCAAGGGAACCTAAATTAATGAACTACTAACCTAAAATGTTTACCTTTAAAACCCTGTTTATTAAGCTGCTGTTTTCAATTTTCAATCCTCCATCTTAAACCATTAAGGCCGACAAGACAATCAATGTATTTATCACTCATTTCCTGTAGGGAAAAAAAGTGTCTCTCTTCTATCTGCTCAGCTTTCAGCATATATATCCAAACAGAAGGATATAAAAGAAGAAACTGGAGAAAAAAGAATGAGAGAGAGGAGGGAGAAGTTAAAGTCAGCTTGGTTGCGGAAAGGCTGAAGATTAGAAGTGAATCAGACTAAACCTGTTCAAGATGTGCCGCGATCAGCTGCCCCTCATTGTCCATTTCCCCTCTCTTCTTCCTCCCTCTTCTTCACTTGCTCCCTTTCTCCTTCTCCCAAACTTTACCATTCAACCTGCTAGCCAGCACAGAGATTTAGGGCACTGAGTCAACCCTCTCTCTCTCTCTCCCCCTCCCTAACTCCTCCTCTTTCCCACCGTATCCTGAATGTGTGCAGCTTCTGTTCAGACTTCATTAGCATCAAGCCACTTCAGAGGTCTGGAGAAACCAGACACTAATACACATGTGTGTGTTGGTGTCTATCTGCATGTGATTAGGAGCAAAAATGGAGTGAATGAGCCAAGTGTGGCTTTAACATACTGTATGCCCTCACACACTTACAAATAAAAGGTGTTGAGTGAAAGTTTGCAATACAAGTCAAAGTGCCAGCTTCCCTACTGTGAGCGCTGATTGCGTGCATTAATCACACTGAAAAAGTGAGCACTGTATATGTCTGCTGAGAAATTCTCAATCAACACAAATATGTTTGTGAGGTTCAAAGTAGAAGACCAGAGCTACACTAAAAAGTAGTCAGGATGAGGATTAGTACAACATAGACCACTACCCACTAAAAATTCCACTGCTGGGTTTTAAAGGGACTAACTAATTTCTGGGTTACTTTCATCGAGGAAATTGGGTTATTTTTTGACCCATATTTTGAGTTAAATATTTGACCAAGAAGATAGGTCATATTGACAAAAATGTTGGGTTATTTTAACCCAGAAGTTGGGTCAACAACCCAACAACCCGAATGTGTGGGTTGAAATAACCCAGAAATTAGTTGGTACCTTTTTTAAACCAACAGTTTGAATCAGGAGTTTTTAGTGTGTACAGTAGATTACAGGAAGAACTAGAAAAGCACTCGGATAGCTCAGACCCCCACCAAGCAGCTCTCGCAATGATAAAGAATCCTTCAAAAAAAATTCCTGGATCCAGAAGGTGATCTGGATCACCACCAAAATTGAATGGGGTTGTCAATGGGTTGAGATACACAGCTGGTGAAAGTTTCAGGTCAATCCGTCCAGTACTTTTTCAATAAAGTTGCTGACAGACAGACAAACCAGTGCTACCGGAAACATTGTAGTTTCACTCATCTACATGTATTCTTCAGCTTTCATGTGATGATTAACAGTAATAAGATTTTATTAAACTATTGATTCTCTAAGAAACATTATGTAAAGTTGCTTAAATCATCCCCATCATGGCTAAGCTAAACTGTGATGAGCTACTTAGTGTATGCAATATTTTTAATGACTTAATATTTCAAATTTGACTGACATATTGTAAGTGAAGGGCACCATTAAGTCTCAAAATCATAGACTCAAATACTAAAACTTTCATATTTGACAAACCTCGAGAACCAGTTTTTAAAATGAAGGATGATGCTAACTTCTCAAGGGTTATCCAACAATAGTTTTAAGCACCACATGAGTAACTGTGTGCTAACGCAGTTATATGCAAAGCTTCCTGATTAGTGTGCCCTTTTCCCACCTAATGTCAGAGCCTCTGCTGCTGTTTGGCTCCTCTCTCTCTGGTCTGCTTCTAATGTTTATCTGTATATGAAGCTGTAGAAAATGCTAGTGATGCATTTTCACTTTGTGTCGTCCTCTGTGCAACAAAAGCAGTGCAGAAAAAATGCACCACTGTCCATATCGCAGGGAAAATTAAACACTGGATCACCAGTGATGGTTACTGTAGCGGACGAGCTGATGACTTGTCACTTTATTGTGAATGAAAGCTTCCCAAAAAGTGATCTTTGTAGTCCTAACAAGTGTTAATCTGCAGACACAGAGACCCCTCTGTGTTCCTCAAAGTCCTGGGGGCGGGGGGGTTTAGCAAGCAACAGAGGGGAGAGGTGAGGCTAATTTACATATTTACAAATCCCAGAACACAAAATAAGGCTAAAGTGTATTGATGCGTCTGAACTATCTTCAGGAATAAAGGGAGTAATATGTAACATTAATAGAGAAATGTTCATTTTTAATAAGTTTAATCAATAGTTACTTATTAACACTGTTATAGAACATAATTATATTTAGGTGGAACCAATAAAAAGAGAGGAAACCTGCAGACTTATTGCCTTTTTTGGTTATGCATAGTACATGACTGATGTCCTCTGCTCTCTATTCTGCACTCAATTACTACCTGAAATTTTGAATGTAATATTACTGCTTGAAGGATTTACCGAATCAAACATAACTTAGAGCTTTGGAAATGTTTCAGTCCAAGCACAGTGCAGCTCGTCCACCAATCATTTTTGTTATCTGACATTAACAGCACAGTATTTCATGCACATCCTCTCTGGACCAGGTGTTACTGTGCTCCGTCTGTCAGGCCGATGCATCCCACAGGGATATGAGCTGATGGAAAATATTGTGTTCTTCTGATAACCATGAGACCCAAATACACCATAAATATATCAGTGTGGTCCTGCGGATACGTCTCCCACATGCTAGCCAACAGGTCATCACCTTCTCTGATTGTCTTCCCCTGCTTTTTTTTCCTTTTTTTTTGCTGTGTGTTGTTGAATCAAGTCTCTGTTTGGGCTTCTTTCTCTCCCACTCTGTTTTTCTTATGTTATTGGATTAATTGCATTTCAAATTGAGGGTGAAAAAGATACCCTGAAAGAAAAGCAACAGCACTTGGCTCAGACTGCCTGTAGGAAAGGAAAAAGAAAGGAAGAGAAGCAGGAGCGGGGGTGGTAAGGAGGGGTTTTGCATATTTTGATGTAAGTGGAGTGGGTTTCCCTTTTATACAGTTGTCATCTGTCTTCACAAACATATGACTGTATTGAGTTTGATCAGTCCTAAATGTGAGTTTGACCTCTCATACCCCTCTTGACTAAACCGTTTGCTTCCTGTGATTCCCATCTGCACACAAGTATAGATTTATAAGCCTCATGAAAATTCTTCCTGTGTGTATGCAAGTGCACATGCCTCTATGCATGTACACGTGCATTCAGAGTGAAAGGCTGGATGAATACAGGAATCAGATTTTCTCACAGCACGCAGCCAAAACAATCAGACCCTTGGCAGAGAGAAGCACTTTAAGTGCAGCTCCTTAAGAAAGGAGAAAACAGGCAAACGGAGCGAGGAAAATCAGCTCAGCATCCCCCCCCCCCCCCCCCCCCCCAGCCTCTAGCAGCTGAGGGCACCGCTTTAACCTGAAAACAATTACACTATTACTAAACTTCCCAAACCGCCGGCTCAGACATATTCCCAGTGGGTTCAGCTGTTCCGCGTTGTTTTGATTTAGAGAGCACACTTACCGCTCCTCTCGCGCAAGCCTGGCCTCTTCCATTTTATCCACATAGTCGCGGCTGTGAGAGACACACAAACAGAAAAATTAAAAAGATAATAATCAAACCTCTTCACCGCCGTGGTCTTCTGAAGAGCGGCCAAGGTGAATAAAGTATGGCTGCAAATCATTAATCATGTAATCAGCAGTTAAGAACCAGGCGAACTCACGAGTCTAATTTCTGACAAAAAGCTGTTTGCACAGGTTGTTTGACTTGGATTTCTTTTAAATTAAGTGTCTGCTCAGGGAGAATGCCCAGTTAACACCTTCAAATTGCTATAAATTAAGCAAAGCTCACATTTACACTGTCACACACAACCAGATTTTCACCAGATTTAACCCCCAACGCATGTTGGAATAAAGGCGGTTTCACAAATACTGAACCAAATTCTGCTCCGGTAACAGTAATTCTTCACCATGCTCTCTAACATGTTAGCTGCATGTTTGGATTTCCTTTTTTCAGATAATTTCCAGACTCAAGGCTTGAAAATATCAAACAAGCTCTATATTTATTCTGGAACCCGGTCGCCTCTGCAAGTCCTGCAAATCCAGTCTTTAAAATATTCCCACGTAACAGCCGGTGACCTCCAGTCAATCTCATGATTTGTCTCATATTTGGATTAGGGATGGGTGATACTGAAATTTTTCCTGTTGAGACGATACCAGTAGTTTATGGTACTTTTTCATCATTACCGATGTCGATACCGAGACTTTTGTCCCTTAAAAGAAAATCACATGACTTTACAGTTTGCATTATTATCTTGAATGCAAAGGCAATAGATATAAGTAAAACTTGGAAACAGAAATACTGGAAAGAAATGCTTTTAAAATAATAATAAATGAATAATAAATAGGGGATTGCTTGTTTTGTTTTCAAGCAAAGACCACAAAATTTTGTTTATGGGTTTCTGTACAGAAGCATCAGCTAACTGTGCAAGTGTATCCTTTATTTTCTTTCTCTGGTTTCTTCACTCTTTTCTTTCTGTTCCACTTCTTATAATTTCCTCTTTTAACTTTCATTTTCCTGTAGTTAAGCCCAGCAATAAGATGTAAAATGCAGTTATAAACAAATACTTAAATAAAGAAATAAAATGAATAAACTCAGAATATCAAGAGGACCCTTATATTCATAAAGCTCCCCTTGGCAAAGCAAATCTGTTCAACACAGTGAAGCAGCCAGATCATCATTCTGCTTGCTACGATGCTGGACAGGACAAGTTCAAAAAGAAAAAAAAAGAAAAGAAGAAAAAAAAAGAAAGAAAAAAGAATAAAATTATATCGATGTGTAAATTATACAAAAATAAGATAAAAAAAAAAAAAGTCTTTCAGTTATTAAATTGGAGGTTAAGATTTAAATTTATTCAGGGGAAAATGTTCAAATATGAAATGTAATAGTAATATTATAAATTTACCAAAACATTATGTGCAATAACCTGCATTAAACCACTGAAACATACCAAAAACATCATCATCATCACTAACAGTAGCATCATCATGACATCTGACAGGCAACCACCATCATGAGACACAGAAGCTAGAATCTGGCCGCTTTCACACATTATTTCACTGCCTGAAACTCTCAGAAGTAGAAACAAACTGCATGTTTTGTATCTGTACAGTGGTATCGCGATACAAAAAAAAAAAGTATTGATTATGACATTTTGTCTGGCTGGTATCGACTCCAGGGTATCAATATGCCCATGATTTTTGTGTGTTTCCAGTTTTTGTGGTTGTTTTTCACACTTTGCAGCTGAAAATTGGAACCTGGACATCTTTGATGCTTTGCAGAGTTTAAGCTCATTACTGCTGTCAGTCTGAAAAAAAAACTTGAAGCAAAGGCTATCTTTATGAGAGATTATGAGCCCTAGTGGGGATTTAAAACCCAGATCTCTGCCACTTCTGGGTTATTTTAGATAAATAAGAACAGGCGGAAGACCCTTTAAAGTTTCACATCATTCAAAAATCAAGCATTTTTTAGGCTCCCTGTCAAACAAAGCTAGCAAAGCCTCACCTGTGCTTGTTTCTTTCTTCTCTTTCTATCTTCTGCAGCCTTTCCTCTCGCTCCACTCGGCGGCGCTCTCGCTCAGCGGCCAGAGATTCCTGGTGCTGTCGATAAGAGGAGGACAGAAGTCCACCCAGAGCCGGCCTGGAGGAGAGAATAAGAAAGAAAGGGGACAATTTTTCTACTTTATTATGAATTACAGTATCTTACTATCTAAAAATTATTTTTTATTTATGCTTGAAAAAACAATGACTTCTAATAGCTTCTGCTCCACTGTATCATTCTGATGAACAACTATAGAACTGCAACGCAACCCATGATCCATGTGCTCAACTCAGGAACCAAAGAGCTGATATCATGTTCACCTCAGTATTTCATAGCCCAGAGAGGCAGCACACAGTCGATATTTATATCCCACATGTGAGTTTGTGCAAGTTTGCCGGTGCAAACACATATGAATATGCACTTTTATGTGATCCTGTTTACGGTGCAGGACTGTGTGTTTTTAGGGCTTTTTCCGTGCATGTGTTGGAGGCACATGGCAGTGAGCAGTCCTCTCACCTTGAACTGGTGGGTGTACTCGGGGTGCTGAGAGAGGATTGGGACGCGAGGCCTCCATTCCTGAAGGAGAAAAGATGAGTGACGCTCAGTGGAACGCACCAGTCGCCCAGTTACACGACACCACATCGCCCACGTAAGACTTGCGGCATACACCAAATGTGAAACCTTCTTACATAACAGGGGACAGGAGGTGTTGGATCATAATCACTAACCACTGTGATGTTTAAACTATTAGGTTTAAAATTCCATATATGAAAAGAGCTTTCAGTGGCATGTATTTATCTTAACAAGTCATTTATTAGCCAGTGCAGGTTACAGCTACTGGCACGTTGTTTAAGGCTCTGGCATCACTTGAAAAATACCAAGAGGTGAAATTGCTTACAGTTTGTAAAGGTGATGTAAAAACAGGAATATGGATGCTCATTTCAGGAACATAAGTATCCAGTTCCTATTATCAAGAGCTAAATTTCTGCCACTGAATATATATTCTTAACTAGAAGCATCTAAGAATAGAAACAAGTTGTGTCCAGGTAGGCATAAATTGTATAATTCAATTGTATTTTGCAAGAAAGAAAGCTAATACATCTAGAACATCAAGATGAGCAATGGAAAAAGAAAAACATTAAAGAAAGAAATATGCAGCTCTACGGAAAGGTAAGAAGCAAAGAGGACTCTGCTAAGTTGTGAACGTGAAAAGGTTAAGAAGGAATCTGTGTTCAGTGTCTTGAAAAGAGGAAAAAAGCAATGGTACCAGCCAGGGATCGAAAGGAGGAGGGGGTAAACAAGAATGTGACAAAGTAGGAGAACTAAGAGCAGAAATGTGAAGAAACGCAAGGTGATAATTAGAGCACTGACAGACGCAAGGTGATGGGCTGTGAGGTGAAAGAAGCGAGAAGAACTGGTGAAAAGGGGAGAGGTGCTGAACAACGAATGTGACGCAGGAAGAGGTTCAAGCACAAACTGAAAGTAAAGGTGGAAAAAGGAAGAAAATAAAGAAGGAAAGCTTCTCGAAGTGGCGGAGCGCTCCGCTCTGCCGTCCCGTCTGACCTGGGGGATGGTGTTTTGGGCGACTCCTCGTTGCTTTTAGGATGAGCCGAAGGCGACGGCTCCTCCTCGAGGTCGTATGAGAAGAGGTGGAAGGGCGAGTGGGGCAGGTAGGGCAAGCAGTCAGGGGAGGGACGGGAAGTGCCGCGCAGTGGCGCACTGACTTCTTTGGTGGCCGGGACGGTGACCATAGACCGTTTCCTGGCCAGCAGGGTGGCCAGGAGAGAGGGCTGCGCTGGGGGGCTGAGAGTGCAGGATGCTGGAGAAGAAGGGGTAGGGCTACAAGGCACTGAGGTGGATCCTGGGGATAGGCCTGTCCGGTTCGTCTTTTCATCTTCTTTTGTACACTCCTTTCTGGAAGTGATGGTGATGGACTGAAGGGTTGCTCTGTGAGCGATGGATGAAGCCGGGCTAGGAACACAGGAATGGATTGACAGGGATGAGTAGAGGAAAGCATAACCGGGTGACTAAAAGGCAAATATGCGTCCTTTAAAAAGAATCACAATCACAAAAACACCACAAACTTTGACCAATAACCATAAATACAACACAACAGAGATGTAGAAGCAGAATAGCAGAACAATCTTTCATATCTATGCCACCACCAAGTCCTAAAATACCTGGAGGCGGTCTGATTAGCCCCCTCCTGCTCATCAGAGTCAGACTCAGTCAAAGGAGTATCCTCTTCCTCCTCCTCTATGTCATCCTCACATTTCTCCTCTCTATAGATGTGGAAGGATGGGGTGAAGGGGTGAAGGCACAGATGGGTTTTGAGGATTGAGGGAGAAATGATGTGATACATAAGAACGTGCAAATGGAAATCTCCATAAAAAATAAGGAGGTGTTGGAACCCGGGAAAGGAAAAGATGAAGGATTAGAGGAGACGGATGTCGGAGAGACAACACGCAGAGATGTGGCAAACACCAGATTACACACTCCACGCCTCCAGTTAGGGTCGTTTTACATGCACATGAAGGCATAATATGACAACAGTAAGGGAGGGGGGGGGGGGGTAGCTGCAAAACTGACTTGAGATCGGTGTCACCAAACTGTTGAATCTAGTGAAACCAGATGAGCCTTGTTGCAGCTGAGTCTGCGTGTGCTGCCAGGTGTTGTTCCACAAGGCCAGAGCCATGTGTGTGACGAATGGAATGACCAATAAAACTTGTGCTTTTCTGTCTGTGCACACACAACATGAAGCAGGATGTTGTCCTGAACACAAACAACACACTCATCGCTGCAATAAAAACAGGAAAACTACAACACACCATCGCCTAACTGCATTTTTTACTTCTTCTAGATTTACAGTCATCCTTATGTGCACACACAGTTCCCATGTTAACAGCATCTGCAGCTTGGGACTTAATCTGCTTTGGTCACATGACAGAGAGGATGAAGAGATGGAAAGGAGGTGTATACAGTAATGGAAGTGAAAGCTATAGAGGAGGCGAGGATAAAGATAAAAGATTTGCCTTTGTTAAACAGCTAGAATCCCACTAAATAACTTGTTGTCGTGCAAAAAGACTGCTGGTTTAACGTGTGTACTTGTAGTAGAGTTACGAATAAAACCCAAAACCCTCGAGCATGTGCCGCTGCAGTGATCTAATTCACGTCTTTTAGTGGAACAGTCTTCAGTAGTGTTTCACTTCAGATGTAAAATCCACGCTGTGAGTGGAGGGGACACACTGGCAGCTGTTACGATAAGTGTGTGAGGAGCAGAGGCCAAAGAGGTCAGGAGATGATGGATTTCTGAGGGATGTTCAGACTTACATGGATGGAAGGAAACCTGACAGTGCTCTGGAGCAGAAAGCAGCACAAGAGTCAGAACTTGTCCTCTGAGCTCAGTCAATGCATCTCCAAGGGAGGACAATTTGGCACCTTTTGTCCAAACTAGGGATGTTTGATATTGGCTTTTTTGTCGATATCCAATATCCGATACTGTCCACTTAATTTCTTAAATTTGATATCAACCGATACCGATATATGCAGACAACTGTGAGGTTGCATCTCTCATGTTCTGAGAGACAACAACTATATTCTGCTCTGAGAGCAAAACAGACTTAACTCAGCCAAGGGAGTTCATTTTGGACATCTGGCTGCCAGATATCAGATACTAGCAGGTATTAGCCGACATGTGGCTAATTATAATGTTTCTGGCAACTTGGTAACTTAACCAACAATTTAAACCCAGACATATTATAAGCAGCTTCAAAGCAAGTCAGTATCAGCAGCAGCTGCATTGTAGTCACATGACTCTGAAAGGAATGCTGGGATATGAAGTTCTTCCACAATAAGAGGGACTTTTCTACATGGTGGACCGGTGCTAATGGAACAAAATCTTGTGAGATTTTGTTAGTAATAAAAATATTGGTCCGAAAAACCAGATACTGATATTTTTCGATATCACATTTTATTACGGATATCGGCCGATAATATCGGTAGGCCGATAACATCAGACATCCCTAGTCAAAAACCTTTGTTCTTTTTACCCTAACACTGTTTTAATCCTCCCAGAACTAAATGCATCAGCCGGACGGTGAATCATCCCCCCCATCTTTCTTACCTCTCACTCGTGTCCTCAGCTTTGTGTCCAGTAAAAGGCTGGAAGCCGGCTCTCTGTGGGGACGCAGGGCTGCAGGGGGAGGCGTGACCAGACCGCCCAAGAGAGGCCCGGCGGCTCCGCCGCCTCTCCAAGCCACGCTGCTTGTTGCTGCCTCCGAGGCTCGCTCGTCGTCGGTCCCGGCGTCCCATAGGCGGGGGTTGGCTATCATCATCGCCGTCTTCATGCCGTAGGGTCATCTGGAGGTGAAGTGATGTGTGGAGGGTAAGCAGGAGTAACAAAAGGTGCCTCCCTCAGAGATTTGAACTTTAAATACTGTACGGAGCCAAGCTGCATCACAGCCACTGGACATGAGCGGCAACAAAACCGTTCTAGCATATTCAGTATCTTGTTCGTCACACCTCATAGATGTTGAGCTGCTCCACCAAGTCAAGATCAGTGCCTTTCCGTCCCAGATGTCTTTGGGAGATTGTCTCCATGCCTTGTTCCTCCAGACCATCCACCATATCATAGAAGGAGTCCTGGTCAGGCAGCGCTGCGAGCGTCTGCAGCGAGACAGGAAACACACCACTTATGAAGGAGCAACCGACGGTGTAAAATACTTTAATCATATCATTTAAATCCTGTTATATCATGGTCAGTGAGAACTCTAATGTCAACTGGTGTGCGTTAAAACTGTATATACGCACACCTAGGTAAATCACTGTCATATCATTCCGCCACGGAATGTTATCACCATGTTTAGTGAGTTTAATAAAATGAATAAACATTTGCCATTAAATGTTTACTCTGTGGGACCATGGTATAAGCGGATTAAACAACTCAGATCCGTGCATTATACAGTTTTAATGCACTCCACTGCGCGTCGTGGTGTTCTAGACTCCGTGTCGTGCATTAAAACTGTGTAACGCACTGCTCCTCGCTGTTTAATCCTAACTTAATTACTATATAAGTAAAAATAAAACTTGATTCAGCAGTCAGGTTAAAAATGACCTTGCATAAAAGTTATACAGAATCTTTAGCGTGCATATCTAATTAGTACACCTACCTTGTTAATGAGGGTCATGGCATAGACCAGCAGCTCAGTGTCCACACCATCTTTCTCATTCAAGATCTCCATAGTGTTGGACCATGACTTGCAGCCTGATTCCAAAAACATTTATTATTCTTTCATTATCCAAGAAACTTTTGACCATTATTTTCCATTAAACTAAAAAATCAAACCACAGACAACAAGATGACCTAATGACACTGAGCACCGGATTTCATGCTGTGTTATCTGTACCTCTCTTTGCATCCACAGAGGAGATGGCTTGAATCAACAGCGGCGTGTTGGACTCAGAGTACTCCACAAACACCAGCAGCAGCTTCAGCGCTGTTTTCACCACCAGACGAAACTGATGTAAAAAATAACAAAAAACAAAGTTCTCATTTAAAAAGATATGTACGCATTTTTTTCCCGAAGATTTAAAAGAACAGGCAGCAAAGAAATGTTATCTTGTTTTGTTGCCCATTCGTTTGTGTGTGTATACTTGTTCTATGCAAGTTGTGAGGGCATAAATCTGTTTATACAGTGACATGGTGGAGATTCACCTCCCTTTTGGGGACAAAAAAGCCCATAATATAAACCATAACATTTCAGAGTGAAGATTTGGTTTAAAGTTAGGGTATAGTTAGGGTTAGGTTTAATTTTAGAGCCCAGGGTGACTGTCACTCCAGCTGTTAACATGGTCAGGTTAAGTCTTCACAGTGTCTGCATCAGACCTGATACATTACACATCCTACTGTACAGCATGTGTTTTTCTTTAGACATCTTTGTACCTTTGTAGTACCAGTTTTTGTACTAAAGTAATCTGAGATAAATAAAGAAATACAAAGACAGCAGCAGACTGCAATCATGGATGTGTTTGTGCATGTTTCTTAGTTTGGATAGAGGCTAAAAATAATGTTCTCCAAACAATGGATGGTTGCTGAGAGTTAATAACAGCCTACAGCTCTTTTCTCATTGGCTATACCTTTGAGCCAACAAGCGTGTAGAGCCACTGGATTGTCTCAGGGTGGCCGATGACTCCGTTCATCCCGTCCACATACAGCATGATCTGCCCCAGAGCTGATGAAGGAGGAGGACACAAAAGTTAGACACCACGATGCAAAAGAAGGAGAGAAAAAAAAACACTAAATGGTGACTGAGCAACAAGTAGTTTTGATAAAAAGATTAAACTTTAATTTCTTAGGGCAAATACATGTCATACTTTCAAATACATTTAATAAAATAACTTGAATTAACTTTTGTTTTGCAAACTTAGGACTAAACCAAACAACTCGGACTTGACTGAACTAACATGAAGTTTTCATGTGTTACTGCACAGAAAATTCCACTGAAGTCATTACGTTAACACGCTCAATCTAAGTTAGAGTGGACACACTTTACACACAGCAGGAGCATGACAAGGTGAGAAATGTTGCTCCTTCAAGCATATTCGGAAACATAAAAATAGTAGATAAAACATCAGCTTTAAACCAGTAAAGCAGCTGCTGTGAATCACTGCAAGAGGAAAAATGTTTACTCAGGTTTGGACAAAATGAAAAATGTACTATTATTTTATGCACTTTAAAATGCCTCTATTTATCCATCAGTGGCAGCAAGTTACAACACAAGGCACAGTTCTTATGCATGATCTTAATATCCTAACTGATTGCACCTGAGAAGGTGTGGCTTGAAGATACCTTAAGCTGTAATCAGTCTCTATTTTATGGTTCGGACCCCAGTTGAGACAGTTTCATTGATTAAGAAAAGGTATTTTACATAAGGATACTTCCAGGAATGGACAGCCTACAGCTGCTACTGACCCAGAAAAATCTCAGCTGGTTTTTCCACCTTAGAAAGAAGCTTGTTTTGCTCTTTCATACATGGTTGTCAGGAAGATAGAAAATATGCACATTCTACTGTTGGCTTGAAACAAACAGTAAAAATGGTCTTCAAAAAATATCTTTGAGAGATATTTCTGAATCAGTCTGAGCAACGCAAAAAAATTCTCCGCTTTTTTTACCAAATATATTCATCCATTGTCTATACCTGATTATTCTACGGCAGAGTACCTGGAGCCTATCCAAGCTACTCTATCTCACCCCATGTAGTTATTAAAATATGAATATGAATACATCAATGCTGTTGTTATTATATTATCATTATTAATGAATAATAATAATAACTTTTATTATCATTAACATGGCAGTCAAGTTTGTTTTTTTTTATTACTAATTGTGCTATCAGCACATTAACTTATACAAATATGTCAACATCTAAATCATGCAATTTATATTTTAATTTCTACTGTTTTTTTGCAAGCTTTTGTTCATGTTTAGCTAATGTGAAAATACATTTAAAAGTCCATTCTATCGGATGTATGACTTTTACAATGTTCAAATTTGTTTGCGCCATACTGAAAATAACTACAAATCCTTTTTTTGTTTTGTTTTTGCTCTTTTTTTATACTCATGAAAATCTGCCAAAGGATCATCCAAATGTAACTTTTTCTGTTGTTACAGTTAGGTTTCCCCAGTTTTGCTAATGTTTAACAGCAATTGTTTTATTATTTACTTTATGTGTTCTGTACATCACTTTATTGCTGCTGTAGTTGTTTTAAAGGGCTATATACATAATGTTGAATTGAGTTTTGTTTGTCAATTTTATATTTTTTCCTCATTAACAACATTAATGTTGGTATTCATACCATTTATGATAAAATAAAGGAACAAAAGGTCGTACTGTATACCTCTGAGTATGTAGTTCTGGTAGTTCTGGTCAGCCTCTGCTCCCACCTTGATGAGACACGTCAGACCTTCAGCCATCACAAATTCATGGACCAGGTCTTTGTCATCCTGAGGGAAAGTAAAAAAAAAAAAAAAAAAAAAAGGCCACTTAAAACTAAAACCATACTGAACTCCTGAAATATGATCCTCCCAATGATGAATTCAAGCTGCTATTTCTTACACAACCACAGGATGCCAGTATTGTGCGACATAATGATAAAAATAAAAGCCATCCGTTTGTCCACAAAGTTTTGTTTCTTACAGCTAAAAAAACAAAACAAAAAAACATATGCAAAGAATGTCTGAAATAATGGTGCATTCAAGTTCAGACGTCTGTGTTTCAAACAGTATAAAATGAAGATGAACCTTATTCTGTTAGTGCAGCTGTACAAGATTAAAACAGTCTGAAAAAAAAGTCTGTTGAAACTTTTTGGTTTATTGTGCTCCTGAAAAAAAGCCCTTTGTTTTATAATTGTCCGATTCTTCTCAGCGTAAGCTAAAAGATTCACACACACGAATGCAAACACACCGTCTCCGACCAACATGCATACAAAGACAGGGAGAGAAGTGCCACGTTGATGGAGATCCCTGTCATCACAGAGGCACAGTGGCCACAATAACCATCTGTATTCTGCAACAACAAACTGACAGTAATTATATATAAAAACTGTGTGTGTGGAAGTGTGTGTTCGTGTCTGCATGTGTATGTTACCTGAAAAATTTGCTTTAAAGAGAACAGTGCCCTCCTCAAGTCACGTCCATTGGAGTTATATAGTCTTTCTGCAGAGAGAAACAAACAAATGTATAACTAAACAAAGAATGCGACACAGTAAGGTGAACATAAATAAATAAATAAAAAAGCACTATTTTGCACATTTTAGGTGCCATGCATTTCCGCCCTACACATTTCATCTTTCACCAGTTCTTTTTTTCCCCTTATTTCATCCTGATGAAAGAATCAATAAAACTTGGGGGTAAAATGAGTCTCAGCTGTGCAGAAGTTGCGCAACAGCCGGAGATGTGTGCGGCGAGCGGCGATCCCACGGAGCCAATCGCACCGCATGGCTCCAATCACCTGAGGCGGGCACTTCATCACACACTTTCGCTGCACCCTCACTCACAGAGTTACACGTGCATGATCTCTGTCTCCCACACACACACACACGCACGTTGCAGTGGTGATTAGAGCTGTATTGGAATGTTAATGAGCTGCTGGCCGGGTTTCAACGCTGAGGTATTCAGGTCACGACACGGAAACCACTCAGCTTCGACAGCTACAAGTTTGTATACATGACGCTGATATTTCCTTTGTTATTTCTGTCCTTGAATGCAATCATCTAGAGACTTCTACAACAGCTCCATCTTTGCAAACAATCAATAGTCAGACAGTCCCAGTCTTTGCAAAACATTTCTGATGATCAGATGACGAATAATTTCCCTAAGTGCTCTGCTTTAAGCCTAAAGTCTGTGCAGATCGGAGTCCATACTGTCATTTTAACAGTTGTGCATTCAAATGTGTGTCAGCGGTGGGGGGGGGGATCGGGGATAAGTGTGCATGTGTGTGTTTGTAAATTCAGAATTACAATGGTGTTGATAAATCCTTTGGGGGTTGGATAACAGTGTATGGATGCGCTGCAAAGGCACAAATGCAGGTCCGGACTCGGCCTAGGCTGGCTCCGTGGTTACAGTTGCTATGATAGCCAAGGCTAACCCAATACCAGGGTCAAAATCATTATCATTCCACATTCAGACAAAGAATTACAGGCTTGTCTGTCTCTCCATCTGCAGAATCATTTGCAGATCAGCAGTGGCATTCATGAAATACATCAGAGATAGTCTACGGCAGAGTTTAGTCAATCATGCAAGGTCATTAAATCATCCAGGTGATTAGAGTTAAGAGGGTGCTGATATGAGAAAAAAAAAGACAAAGGAAATTCATCCATACAGTAAAAGGTCATTGCGAAGCTTTAGCTATAACTCTGCTCTTCAACTGGAGAGTTTGTTCTGTTTTCCTGGCATTCTCCAGGTTTTCCCTGGAAATCAAGTGGCCACTTAAACCCTCCATCTGGCCCTTGAGTTTCATGGTTCATGCAGACCCCTCACGTGTATTGTTTGTGTTCTTCATCAGGCCGTGAGCGGAGCTGTCAGGGTAACCTTTACCAAACGTCTGCTGTGCATCAGGATCATGTCAGCAGCAGCGATAAGGCTTAAACTTGGCTTTATTTATTCTGGTCTGTCATTAATGATGCAGTAAGCTATGAGGGGCAGGTGCAAAATAAATCACTTTCCAAGGTAAAATGTGATCCTGCACAGATGAGATCCAATCATATTCATTCTAACTGACAGAAACTTTCTTTTGTGTTTTGTTTTGTTTGTCAAGTGTGATTGAACTGCGCAGGTGGAACAGCTTCACTCTACAAACTAATTACAACATTAATGTGGTCACAGCAACCACCTGTAATCGCCTGGAAGCTGCAAACAAAGGCTTGTCAATCTAATTACCATTCTGTTTCATCCTAATTCAGCATGTTAAATAATCTTTCAACCATTTTTCTATCAACAGCTGCGTCGAAGCTGCCCCAAAATGGAAAACAATTCGAATATAGAAGAAGAATGTAGAGGAAGAATGTCCTCCATGAAGGCCAATGTCTTATCTCTCAGTCTTAAAGAATGATCCAGCTCCTCAGGTTTAGCAGACGCAGAGAAGAAACAGAGGACAGCTAAAAATGTCCACGTGTCTTTTACTGGTCATTCTCTTTTTCCTGGCCACTGCTTTTATTATTGTCACAAGAAAAGCTTAACCTCTCGCTGGGATGTGTCACTGCGGCCTGTACGTGTGCTCATGCGCATGCACGGCCATACACTTGCCAACATGTGTAAACCAGCGCAGGCAGACAGATGAAGGAAAGACAGAAAGGCACATTTCATTTATTGGTTCTCTTGGAGTTTTACTGTTCTGTTTTGGAGGACTTGGAGTTCTTGTCAACGCTGTTTCACCATGACCTCACATGCACTCCAACATGTCAGTCTTGACGAGCCAATCAGCTCCAAATTCTATCTTGAAATCTTTTTGTTTTATTTACAGTTATAAGGAAGGTGAAAGTCCTCCATAAGGGTTTATTTACTGGTTGTCTGTATACTTTCTTTTATTTGCAACTGCTCACTTTTTTGTCTGCCTTTTGGAAAACTGTCCACCATTCCAGGTTAGTTATAGACTATCACTATTATTAGAGCTTTATTAAAGGAGCAACACAGATACCAGAGTCAAGTTGCTTTTGGATCGTGTTTTATGTGATGAAGTGTATGACAACCTAAATACCACAAAGAGACAAACACCAAGCAATGAAACATTATCATTGGATGTTAAGAAATAGATTAAACTGCTTTTAAGTGTGAGCATTACTTTAGATCTGACATCTTTCACACAAAAGGCACATGTTTGAATTATTTTTTTTGTCATTTGTGCATTTAAAAGTCATACTGGGTGGCAGAATCAAGCTCCAGGTAAAACTGCTGAATTTACAGCTGAGAAAACCAGAACTAGTCATCTCATTCTTTCCATATCTTAACTTTATTTATTTCTATATTTTATGCAGGTACACATATTTTTCCCTCTATGCAGAAGTGTTTTACAAACACTGCTGTTATTCCATGGTTGATTCCCAGGTTAAAGCAATTAACACCAATAAAAAGAAGCTTTTTTCTAGCGCTGTTCAAAAACAGATACGAGAAGAGGTAAATCTATATTTGCATCTCTTTCAGTTTAACGTAAAATAAGCATGCATTTCTTTGCAAAGAGTAGATGGTCTGATGGTGCAGTAGCATATACCTGAAGTGTCCCACGTGTGCATGTGTTTGTGTGTGTTTGTAGGAGTGTCCTGCACACTGAAGCAGAGATTCCCAGAGTGCCCAGGCTGTCTGCTTAAGCGTTCAGGAGCAGTCAGATCCCTCCTTCTCTTCCTGCCATAATAAGATTAATGCTCTGACCCCTCAGCTTTGACTAATCCCTCAACATTTACTGCACCATCCACAGATTCTCCAAACAGAAAAGCTCAAAGTTAGTCAATGCAAGATCTTCTCCTCTGCATATACTTTGCATTTGGTTGTACACTTTGCACCAAATGCAAAGGAGGAAAATCTCCAGGTGTCTCATTCTGCTTTGTCGGCCTCAGCAAATAATTTACTACTACTATACTTAATCCTCAGATTTAATGAGAGGCAAGCAGTTAAGTAGATATTTTTCAAAGGGTCCTGGTTAATCAAGATGTATAAAAGTGAGACTGTGTTATTTTTAAAGTTAAAAAGATTCTAAGCCACTCTGAACTACTTGTCAAGCACCTTAAAGGGCCAATATTATGCAATTTTCCCTCATCTGAAACAATTCTTTGATGTTTTAATGTATTATAGGAGTCACGGTTTGATCGAATCTGTCCTAAGCTATAGCGCTTCGGCTGCTCTCAAACGCACCTCCGCGTGCATCGCGCTAGCAGCCACCTCAGCTTCACTGTTTCTTATCTCCCGGTGTTGTGCAGAACACCGGGAGTCCTCTCTAAAGCCAGAGAGCATCTCAGTCTTGGAAGCGGACCGATGCCAGTTAATCAGGTATGGAAGTGGATGGTGTTCCAGACTGGAGTGACCAGCCAGTGAGGTATGAATAAAATGCGAAAGTCAGGCTGATGGGGAAAAAAATGCTTCATTTAAAAGTCTTAAAGACTTTTAATAACTACAAAGTTGTTTTTATGGGCATTTTTAGTCTCTTTGTAAGTTAAAACACCCCAGAAGACCATTTCAAGCACTAAGAAAAGTCAATATGCAAAAAATGGGCCCTTTAACTTAAATGGTCAATGTTAGCAGCAAGATAGCGTAAATATATTGGAGCACAAAAAGCAAATTTTAAGAACTCTGCTGACATTATTTTAGTTGGAGACTCTCGGATTGTGCTTTAAATCATGTTTAGACTCACATTCATTTCATGGTTGAGTTTTATCAGCACTAAATTCAACCTAAACAAGCTGCTGCAGTGAAGCTGTGTTAGCTTTTCCTCACATGCTAGGAGAAGCGCTGCTGATAAATCCTGCAACACTGTCTGTGAAATCATGAGATATGGTTTATGGAGGGATGTTATTTTTGAAACAGCCTGGTGGATGAAGCTTAAGATTATTATGTAGCTTAAAGTCTTTTTTAGCTTGTTTACATTGTTCCAAGTTGAAAGTTTGTCATTTAAACTTGCATTAACTAAGCAACTGGAACATAAATGTACATATTCACCAAATAAATGTTAGAAATTAAAGTATTTGTTTATTTCTTTTCAGTAAAACTAGATGCAAGCTCTGTGTGTTTGAATTTGGCATCACAGCAATTAATCCTCAAACAGTTAGTTTATGTTAAAGGGATTGTCTATAAGAGACTACAAGAACAATTTAAGTCCAAATTAACAGATGAATAAATTGTATTACATGCAAAAAGCTGGAGAAGGGCAGGACAAAAGATTTACATGCAGGCAAAAGGGTAAATCCCCAAACAATCCCCAACATCACAGACAAAATCACGCAACTTTTCCAGCCCAAACCTGTTCAACTGCATGACCTCTGAACGGGGGGAATTATTTCGGTGGGACACATCTTTATTAGGCCACGGGATATTTGCAGATAAGCATGCACTGAGGTCAACCAAGGGTAATATTTTTCAGCCTGCAACAAATGTTTGTTTGCCAGGCAGAAGAGGGGGGATCACAGCTGGTAGCCCTCCAGTTAAACCCAGTTATAACTGCTGACTCGTGTTTCTGAAGGATTTCATTGCACCCCTTAAAAAAAAAAAAAAAACACATACGGCTGTCTTGGCCAATCAGTCAGTCAGCTTTAAAAGCTGGTCTTCAGTGGGATCTAAAGTAAAGAAGTGTGAAGAGGGTGAGGTGTATCTGCACGCTGACGGCTTGATTAAATCCCCGGAAGTCTTTCCCTGTCTCTGCCATCATGCTAAATATAGGGGCATTAGGTATCAGGCGTACTGTAACAAAACGACATACTGGGTTCAAGTTATATTCAGGTCATTCAGTGCATTGCTGCCATGTAGGCTTTCTAACAAGTTAAGGAAAAAGTTAAGTTGTCATGGACCTTTGGACGTGAGAAAACATATAAGTACGTATATAAGTTCCTCAGAGTTTTGTGAGTATGCATGTTCAAAGACCGGGCTGGGTCATATTCCATTCATGCAGGCACACATCTGTGGGGTGGCAAGAAAGAATAAATACATCATCAATCTGTCCCAAGCTCATATTTGGACAATTATGCACGATTTCAGTCTCATGTCAAGTGAAATGAAAAAGAAAAGTTGGCATGCAGCAAAGGTCAGGCTGCAGAGGACAGCTCGGTTATTTTGCGACAGTCTATTTTTTGTCTGTTGGTCTTGGCCTACAGTGTGACTGCTGGAGGCTGTTGATGGTACAAATGACGATAGAGGCTCAGTGTGTGTCAAAGAGAGAAAAAACGAAAGCAAATGGAGAATGAAAGCCCTAAATGTCAAATGTCTACAGGCAGATTGAATGCAAAAGCAAAATCTGATCATATTAACCGGAACTATTTCACACACACATGCTTTAAAAGATCTCCAGACTGCATCCTTGAACTTGTGAAGGACATCAGCTGTGCAAGAAGCTCAAAAGCAGATGTCCTCAGGAAGAAGACTTACAACCGCATAAACACATGCAAGCACATAAAAATACACACATGCATGCTCAAAAACAGGGCACATCCTAGTGCAGTGCAACTCCAGAATATGCCCCGTGGCCCCCCAATGCCCCCTGGCACCTCTGAATTAGTCCAAAGGCTCTCGCACATAAATAGTTGCTCACAGCACAAACCCAAACATGCCCAGCTTCTCTTACAGGCGCCCTGTTACCACAAGCCTGAGCCCCACTGCTCCACATTCACACACACACAGGCTCAAACACAGACCATTGTTACCTCACCAACTACTCAGTCTAACTATTTATATAATTTAATATGTTTCCTCTCAGTTTTACATCTTGAGTCATGTCTGGCTTCACATTTAACAGTTTTAGCTGTTGTTTGAAGGCTTTATTTTAAGTAAAATCATGCAGATTACTGAAATTGCCTGTTGCTCCTCCTTTAACATAATCTATTCCACTAATGCATGCAACTATATGTCCATTATATTAGTGCATCCTTAAAAGGAAAGACCTAATTTTGTGTGCTGTGCAGTCAGACATAAAAGCAGATTGTGGGAAATATTTGCAGTGTTGAATCCTGCATACAATTCTGCATGTGTGAAACAAGTGCCCACTGTTTTCCCTTGCTCTTCCCCCACTCTTTGTCATTCGGCCCTCTCTTCTTCACTTCTCACGCTCAGTGCCGGTGTCATTGTTAACTTATTGGATTTAGTGGACAAAAAAGAAAAAAAAAGGCAGACAGGGAGAGTTGATGATCAGAACAAAAGATAATAATATGGCGTTTTTAAATTGGTTTAAATGACTAAAGTAGTCTTTGGTTAGTATGATGGCAAAACAATCCTATAAATCATATGTAGATTGAGTTCATGTATAAGAAGAGCTTCACAAAAGTAGACAAGTCAAAAAGGCAAACAGTGTAAACAGAGGGTGAAATCTGAGCAGAATAAACAGAGAGGATACTGGAGGATATGTGCTGCTTGCCGAGTGGATTAACGGAGTGAAATCTCGCTCTGACTCATTCTTTACTTGCCTGTTATTATACACCTCCCTTGTGAGTTTGCATGTTGTTTCTCTCTAAAACAGCTGGCACAGTGATATATATCATAAGCCACTGCCCAAAAAAAAAAAAAAAAAAAAAAAGGGTAATGGAATAGTTAGGTGCATTTGCAGGCAGAGATCGTATCAAACTATTTCCTCGATTTCTGCCGTGCATTTGGGTAAATGAAGCTGCTGATGCTACAAATGACTGCATCTCATTTGGTTCCTAGGTGCTTTTATGTGAAAGTGACAGTGAGTCACTATTAAAAGTTAATGATTAAGATAAATAAGTAAAAGTAACAGAAAGATACATCTGTGCTTATTGAGCCTATACTGGAACACCACTAGCAGTGGTTGCACCCATGAATAGAAAAGGCAAAGTCAGCCTGATCAATTTAAAAACAGAACTGTGCCGTCGTGGCAGAACTTTTCACTTTCTTCCTCTCCTCACCTGTAAGCAAACAGCCCTCAGAGCTATGATGTAACGTTCAGAGCTGCTGGCCCATTTCTACTTCTCTGTCTGGCAGGTGCATTTCCTCCTTGCTTTGTTTTTCCCTCGTGTTCCTTCCTTAAATGATTTACCATTTCCCTGGAAACCATCCCTCCATCTCTTTCCACACATCCCCTAAACCCATCATCTCTTCAACCCCACAGCTGGAGAAGATGCCAAGTGTGTTCTGCATGTTCAGCTTGTGGTAATTGTAATGTTTTATTGCATTATCTAATAGTTTCAAAATGATTAAAACAGACCATTCAGAGGTTGTTTTTCTTTGGTGCACTCAGGTGCTTATATGAACAAGCCCAGACAAAAACACCAGGGTTTAAAGAAACATCTACATGCACTTATACAGCGGTATAGTTCCTGCTTTCTTCCAGTAAGCCCACACAGGCTTAGGAGAGCAAACCACAAACAGCAGTATGTTGTGCCACAACGCAACAGTTGGGTTTCTCATGTTTGTCAGCATAAGTAGAGCTCGGGGAAAACCCTGCCACATCCACAGAGAGCACCCACCCCACCACATCAACAGATCAATAGACTGAGGAAAGAGAAACACATGGCTGGAAAGTGAGGGAGAGCAGGACACTTAATTCTGTAACACAGTGGTTTCAATGTCATTGCATAAGAAAGTAATGACTTTTTGGATACATAATTTGTGGCGTTACAACTTCATGTGTTCAGAACAGATACCAAGCAAGGTGCATGGGCACATTCGATCAACGAATAAGACTGCTTAGGGGCTCATTTATGGCCTTTACCTATGTAAGTAAATGCATCCATTTCAAATGTTGAGTTTTTGAAAATGCCTCAAAATCAACGTCAGAAATTGACATGTGAAATATGTTTCTTTTCAATGTTTTTAGTAACCTTTTATCAACTCAGATCCAGCTCCATGAGTCTGTTTTTCTAAAAACAGACTGCTGCTAAGTTTCAAAGTAAATTATTTTGTCCTTCTTAGAAAAATAACACAGTATCAGCATGTTTGTCTAGTTATGACTGAAAGCTTCATTTTAAAGACTGAAATCCTGGGAGTCTTCTGGAAAACACGAGGGAAAAGTGCCTTTGCTCGGACTATCTGAGTGTGCTAATGTGCTAATGCTAGCTAAATGCCTCACTTAAAATATAGCCTCAAAGTTCAAGTATTAAGAAATGCTTAAATCATCACTCGAAGTGAAAAACTTTAAAAAGGCTTTTTGCCTTTTTCATTTTTACTTTTGAGGATAAAAAAACAAGAGAGGCTAATGGCTGCTACAGAAAAACACGTTAGCGCTCTCCTGCTCTGGTGTCTTCACCTTAAATTTGGCTGTGATGAGGTGTTTTTTCAACAGCGTCTAATGATCAATGAAGAATAGAAAATCATATCATTTATTTTCCTTCCTCAATTTTTAATTACAACGCAGCTCCTAGCGTTTCCACTCCTACATAGTGGGTGCGCAGACTGATACTGAAATATTAATACCTTAGATACCAGATATACTGTAGATGTTCTTGAACTGATTCTCATATCAAAATATAATTTTTTGGGGAATAAGTTGATCTTTAACAGGAACATGGTGGAAAATAAGTGAGCTATGACACCCAGTTTGTGGAGACTACTACTCCCTGCCATAGTCATATGAAATACGACAGCGTTAGCATCACAGCAGCACACTGCTAGCTCAGTTCCTCAGTGAGGCTATTTCAGTTCTTCAAGCAGCATCAGTGCAGTCTGTGATTTGTGTGGGAAGATAGTGAAGTACTGTAGCAAAACCACACCTGAGAATAAATCATAACACAGACTATGATGAGTTTATGATGAAGAAAGGAACAGGCGATGCTAAGCATGACAAAATATCAGTTTCAGTATCAGCAGTGTCGATACCAGCCTAGATTTTACTTGGTACCAGATCAGAAAGGAAATCAGCTATCGTGCATCACGACTGTCAAGCTTTTCCACATTCTTTTAATTTATTTTTCTTTGTTTTCACTCTCTTTGTTTTACTTTTCTTAACATTCCGAATGGCCAATAGTTACAGTTAATGAAAGAGTTTATGGAAATGGTTTAAATGTTCAAAACATTTCAAAACTGTTGGGGTAGGAACAGTTACACAGTGTAATACTCATGAATCAAGCGATGTGACCAATAAATATGAAACACATTGGACTTCACATGGAGCTAAGGCCATAATCCAGACTTTATCTCCTTCAAAACAACTGCCTTAAAAAAACATACAATTTATAAGCCTGGATTATGAAACTACTACATATTAGACATGCGGGAAAATGTTCCTACTTCAAAGTTTCTGGTGAGTCGGAAATAAATGCAACAGAATTTGCTACTGAACTGTAAAACAGTAGAGAGCTGCAACCGAATGGGTGCTTTTTGTGAGGTTTTTCGACAACAGTGACTGCTGTGAAATTATGTCAGCACTTCCACACCTCCATCCCTAATGCCTCATCAGCTCATCTCTCCATCTCCCTCAGCAGTTACTTAAGCATAACCCATGTGGGCAGTCTTCGGGGTCTCAGCTGCTGGTGAGGGTAGAGGGGAAACTACGCAGGACAGTTTTACACATTCCTTCTCTCTTGTTTTCTACATCTACGGTATAGGTGACGTGGACACATAATCACACAATTGCACGGATGGTACCGTGGCTGTGCAGAGATAAAACGGACTGACTGACGGGTCTAAACCTGTCAAACACTTTGCAAACATTTCATGAGCACAGCCAAATAATAATAATCCTGTTGACTCAGAAGTCAACGGAAAGATCTCAAGGCCCAACTCTGAAAGCCAAAGCCACAGGTTTATTCTAAGAACACAAACAGTCACTAAAAGCAGGTGAAGAACACAACATGCAAACCAGAAGAGGAAAGAAATGCTATCAACAGGAAATGGATGTTTCTGGAAACTATTCAGAAGATGGTGGGAGGCATTAATTGGGACAAATGGACAATGTAAAGCAAAAATGATGCCAGATTAAAAAAGTACTTAGGGCATGTTGGCTAAAGTTAGCAACTATATTAGAAGGCAGCATGCCAGCCAAATCGTTTAACATGTGCAGTCTTTGAGCTACAAAACCGCAGATGTCCTGTTCCACTGCTCCCTCCCAGCTTACCCATTACTAAGCATTATCTCCCTGTCACAGCATGCCATTACCAGCTTTTATCTCCCACCACAGGGGGACACCAACACAGTAAAACACTGTCAGAACCAGTCGTAGGCATCTCAATCTGCAGCATCTCAAGTCACTGCTGTCACTACCACTGTGGTCCTCTCAGTTGCTGTACACTGGAGACCACCCTGTCAGTAAGCCATTATTTACAAAGATTGTGATTTGTGTGACTCACCAATACCATCAAAATCCTCAAAATATTCCTGCACGGTGTTTAAATACAGTTGGTAAAATGTTGCATACAGTAGTGGCTTATTTCCACCTCTTCATCCAATCAAAGCAGGATAAGCGCATAACCCTTGAACATGAATGAATGGGCCAGAGGAGTTGTGATGACAGGTGTGTTTGGGAGGGAGGAATCCTGTCATGAACCAGAAAGTTATGGATAAGTTGAAGTGATTCAGTCAGATGCCTCACAATCTCTGACTTCAAGTTTTCAACAAACTGCTGGAGTGTTATGTAACAGTAGATCCAGAAAAATCAAAGCAAAGTCTAACTTTACTCCGCCTCTACCTTTGGCCCCCACCTTTCCTTTACAATCCTGCAGGGGGTGATTAGAGACGGATAATTGGGGAGCAGAAATCTAAGAGTCTGAGCCAAATTTTATGGGGGAAAAAAAGGGCTGAATTCCAGAGCTCAGTGCCGAGGGATTGAACAGGCTCCAAAACACATGCAAGGTCTTTTGTTCTGCCCTCTGACTCTTTTGTTTCACCTACTGTACCTCTCATTACAGGAGCTTTACCTGTCAGATTGCATCCCTTCTTATTTTATTACTTAAATTAAAGCATATCCCTTCACTCCAGGATGGGCTGGGAAATGAGGCCACATGGGAAAGAAAAGCTTGGGAATCTGGAAACTTTCTGTCACACAGGGCTCTCTTTAATTAATGAACAAATGAAGAAATACCTATGTACTCAAGAAGCTCACCGTGTTCTCTTTAGACTTACGGTACACAGAAATATTTCCACTTTGTCACATTTTTCTGAAATAATTTTGAGTCATGGTAGGATGCTCTTGATCATTTTGTGAGGCCCGGAAACAAAAATTAAATGCAGACACTCTGCAGGTCAGTTAGCCTTAAATCAATGTTTTTGATTTGTGGATCTACCTTTGTACAGTTTCATTTTTTAAAATAATTGCACAAAAAACGAGACAATGCTGACATTGCTAGATAATGTGATTAAATTCATAATTTTGAATTTATTTTTATGATCAAAGATTATCCTTTTCTTTTTTTCCAGAAGAAAAAGTAGCAACAACAAAATTGTCATGGTGTCGAGCTTTGAAAAAAGGCAAGTCACCCACTAATAGAGAGACAAATGACAAATAAACTATTAACTTTTAATCTGTGTTATTAGTTATTACGTGGAGCATTGGTAACACAGACAACTTTAAACAAAGGTCTCCTTTAACCTGACTAGTATACATTGTAACCCCCGCTTAACATACAACCGGCTCCAAAAGGAGTTCAGCTCAGGGAATAAGTGCTGGCTGATTCCAGTCTTCATTCCCATCAGTTTTCCCCTTCTGTGTTCTGTTCCCTGACTCACCTGGTTTTCATTTCTAATCTGCACCACCTGCAATATCTCCACTGGTTTCCCATAAAACACAAATTTAACTTTAAATACTCATCACATTTAAATCATTTCACAATCTGACCTAAGACATCGCCACACCGGTCCACTCACTTCACTCCTCCACCTCTCCCCAGCTCTCTGCCCCTCCCCATCTCTGGAACTCTGTCCCCCCTGATCTTCATATCATAAACTCTTCCACTCTTCAAATCCAGACTTAGAACACACTTGTTCAGACAGTCCTAGTTTCACGTTCACCATCGTAATCTTATCTTCTGTTTGTAATTTTACTGTTTTTAATCGTTCCTTTGTAACGTCCTTGGGTGTTCTGAAAGGTGTGTTTAGACAAAATGCATAATTATTATTATTATTATTATTACTTTTGTACTGTAACATCTTCTTCCTCTTATCCAGGATCGGTGACGGAGGTAGCAGCCCAAGCACAAAAGTCCTGGATCTTCCCAGGGTCCTCGTCCTGGTGGGGCGTGCCCGGAACACCTCTCCAGCAGGGGTGCAACGATACAAAAACTCCAAGGACCAGTTCGGTTCGATACTTAAGTGTCATGGTTCGGTACTTTTTCTTATTCTGTTGTTCAATATTCTATACATGGTGGTCAGAGTTCGACACACACCTGTATTGAACAGCTCGATACAAATACATGTGTTGTTGCACCCATACTCTCCAGGGAGGCGTCCAGGGGGCATCCTAACCAAGTGCCTGAGCCACCTCATCTGGCTCCTCTCGATGTGGAGGAGCAGCGGCTCTACTTTGAGCCCCTCCCAGATGACCGAGCTTCTCACCCTATCTCTAAAGCCTATTGTCGTCCGTAAAATGCTCTACGTAGGTTATGGAGAGCCCTCTACGTCGACAGAGAGCCTGTTGGAGAGCCTCTCCGTCGTCTGCAGCTGCACGAAATATTTTTTAAGTATCTGTCACTCCATCAAGGGACGACAGAGACGGCAAGGGCTGTGATTGGTCTATCACAACGTAAACACTGGCAGCACAATTTTTAAACCAGCTAGCCTACGAAGACGTAGAGATGACTCCAACCCCAGAACGTTTGGCCAAAGAAGTGAGAAAATACCAAAATCTCTCCTTCGTCTATATTTTTTCATTAAAGGAGTGATGACATAGCAGTTAAAAACTAGTTTATGTTGTTGGCATTACTGCATATGTAAATACTCCAAAGAAAAAAACGTCATTTTTTACAGCGGAGTATTGTTTTGAAACGCCAGACCTCACTTCCTCAGTAATACAGTTGGGTCCGGTGATGATATGGAGCTTTACCTGGAGACCACGTTGACTTCCTTTTGATTGGCTACACCTTATTTCGCTATGACCTTATTTGGAGAATCTAGGTCAAGCTGCGATCGGAGATTGCTAAAGGCTAACTGCTAGCAACATGGGCAGTTCAGACAGTGTGAGCTACGTTTATCAGACAAGACAGCATTTAGAAAATAAATAAACTTACAGGTAATGACAAGGTTGTGGCCCCCTCCCTCAGTGTTGCTGCAGAAGTTTGCTTTTAAATCCATTTGTTTGAAAATCCAGACCTGACTGCACAGAAGTTACTACTAGCTCCATACATGCAGCTGAGTCAGACAGGGAGGGGAGGGGGGGAGCGGACGGTGCATAAACCGTTAGGAGAGAGAGAGGTGGGGCGCTGTTTACTTGATAGTGTGCTCTTATTGGAGCAATTAAATTACGTAGAATGATAGAACTACGTAGAATGATAGCCTGCTGTCTGATTCAACTGTTTCTGAACAGAGAGACAAAGCTGACAGACCATAAACAGGAACTTTGATTCTCACTCTGGACATTCACATGGCCTCATCAGTGCACAATAGATCATATTATACACCGAAAACCCCAGAAAAGTGAAATTTGATGTCATGGCACCTTTAAAAGTATCTCTGTTATTCAGCTGCAGCAACAACAACAATCTTTCTTTCTCGCATGCCATTGCTCACCGTAACCAGAAGCAAATTAACCACTGAGGTTACCGACCATCTGCATCATATGAGTGGGTCAGTCTTGCGTAGCGACATTACGCAGTTGGATAACACAATGCGCAATCGGAAAAGAATACTGTAGCCTTAAGGGAGAGCCCAGCCATCCTGCGGAGGAAACTCATTTCGGCCGCTTGTACCCGCAGTCTTGTTCCTTCGGTCACTTCCCACAACTCATGATCATAGGTGAGGGCCCACTGAGCGACTTTTGGTCTAAAAGACGTCTTATAGATGTCTAGGCTAAAATCTGTCTACCACTGGTCTAAAAATGAAAGTTTTTTTCTTCAAAATTTGGCCATCATTTATACATTCTACAGTTGTTTTTTTAATTTAATATCTAATAATAATGGATTAAATTATAACATCTAGATATAGGCTAAAATATAGACTGATTATAGTGGGGTGAATTTCGGTCTAAACTTAGACAAGACGTCTAATAGACGTCTTTGGCTCAGTGGAGGTAGGAGTGTAGATACTGTAGACCAGTAAATCGAGAACTTCACCTTCCGGTTCAGCTCCTTCTTCCCCATGACAGGCCGATGCAGTCTGCATCACTGCAGACGTAGGGAAACCCCTCATTTGTTTTTCTCTCCTTTGCAGTTTTCTGTTCTTCCTTGCCAGACTGCCATCACCCTTCCCCAAGTCTGTCATTGTCTTGTTGTTATTCACCAAGTGTCTTGTCTGTTTCCTCGCGTTTAAGGTTAAAACCTTTTGTTTCAATTAACTGCCTGCCTCCTGCCTCATCTTGTGACAGGTGCGCCACTAAACATACATGCAGCACAGAAGCTTATTATTGATAGATTTTGAGTGGTGAAAATAGACGGACAAAGTTTAGAAAGGAAGCTGTAGCAGACGTTTAAGCTGAACATGATGGCACAGAGGAACATCTGCCGTGAAAAAGGAGTCCACTCTGTTTTCTGGAGATACCAAACAACTATTTATTGCAAATCCTGCTTCTAAGCTAAAGCTGTTAGCAACACAAACAATTTGCTACACCATCTTGGCTGAAACCATGCTGTGGGTACCAAGACAGTATGCAACTATAAGATCGATATCCTACAATTGAAAATGTAGAGGGCATTTGAATCAGATGTTACTTGTAAACACGTTGTCAGAGATGCTACCAGGTAGGATTAGGATAGCCAACAACATCACAATCATGTACCCAAAGACAAGATACTGCTAAAGACTGTGGAGAACAATGAATTCAGGGTTATGAAGACACATGGAGAATGTGCAATTGTCATAAAAAATGGGCTATTCTTAGTCAATCTACTACAGAAAAAGGTTAACACCCAGTCTTGCATGGAAAAACATAAGTAATACTGAAACTGTTTCTATCATGTCTTTTTGGTCATACTGCTTATACTAAAGGAAACATATTTTATATATAAACCTGTTGATCATGGATTAACAATTGTACAAATCAAAGCTGTGTTTTTCAGCATGAACTGAAGGAATGCTGTTGCTACAGAATACAATGCATTCAGTTAATAATGCAGGAAATTCAAGCTAAACAGGCTTACAGCATATGCTTACAGCAATTTTCAGCAAAGTCTCTTCCACTCGCAAAAAAAGAGAAAATAAGAAATCACAAAGAAAACTCCAGCAATAAGTTTATTTAATTGTCCTCAGCCAAAATTATTTCCTCCGCTTTGACCTAAATGTTTTAGAGTATAATAAATTTAAATCAAAGGTCAGGAGGTGTAATTTTCAGCTGTTGCGTTGCAAATAAACAGCAAAAATAAATACTGCCCGTAGTTGTTTATAGGCTGGGAATTGATCCAGTTCTTTCAGTTCTAGTGGTAATAAAAGACATTATTCCCTTTATTTTCACCTTTATATGTCACAGAGGATTTTTTAATAAATAACTCACACTCCAGTCCTGTACACAAGATTTGCTGCTGATGTTTACACCTATTGAGAAAAATTTATTTCATCTCACTTAAGTAGAAAGTCCATCTGTTTGTGTTTGTGTTGCCAACTCACACACAACTTTCTCACAGGGCACATGACCAGAGTAAAAACTCAGGTAGGAGCACATGAAGGTGAAAACTGTACATGTCCAAATAATGAGACCAGGTCCAGAAAAATAAATCAATCTTTGCTTATTGGGTTAAGGTGCTGTTTACATGTCAGTCTCTTAATGAGGTCATATTAAAATGTTGCTATGCATTTAAAGAGTCGCTGCTGGTAACATGAGAAGATGAACATGTTGGTCCTGCAGCTGATTCAGTCTTTGTTGTTGTTGTTACTCAAAACTCAGCTGCTTCTATAGAAAATGTAAAATAAAAAACACTGTTTTCAAACTGACAAAAAAATTAGGTTTAGCTCTTTGACCCAATTAGATTTTTTTCCCCCTGTTTTTGGGCCTGGTTTTACTTTAGCGTTCATCTAAAGCTACTTTTTAAAATTAATATTCATAATTCTGCAAGAGGCAACTTTTCCATTTATAAAAACTTTTAAAAATATCATCAAGACTGTGTCTTTACTGTATTCCAGCCTTTGTGACGAGCTTCAGCACAGTAGTTTTCCCTTCATCACTAAGACACCCTTAGATGCACATGTTGCCCCATGAAAGCAACTAATTATTTCACATTACACGATCGCTTTGCTGTTTTATACTTTGGATGTAATGAGCATTAACACCTCAGGGTGCCAATGATGCTGCTACATGAAGCTGGGAGACAGATTTCCATTCTTGTTGCACTATATCCAGGTCCAGTCTTAAAGGAGTCATCACCCGGAAATCCCACTTTTTCAAGTCAAAACATGTGTATTGGAACAGGACCTCAGTAAAAACGTGCCAGAAACTCCAGAAAGTGAAAGTGACTTCGTCTTTGAGTGCGGGCTCTCTCTTCTCACCAGAATCGGCCACAGGAGCGCGCTCTCAACAGTACGCGGTTTGGATTTCTTCCCCCGAATGACGTGAACTTCAGAGGCTACTAGCTGCTAAGCTGAGCTGCCGTGCTGAGCTAAGAAATTCATGAATTTTCAGTGCTCTAACAGGAGGGACAGCACAACCAGGGACCAGTGGATTATATTTTCAGTGAGGATGTGCAGTCGGTAAGTGTTGCTGCTTGTGTAAATTATTATCTTTTGTGTCAGAGACCAGTAAACAATGGTAGACGAACGGACAAGCTGCTAATGTAGCTACAAAAGCTAACACTGTTTGGTTAACTTCACGTCAGACGTCCGCTCCTTATATTCATCAGAGTCCAGCCCTTTTACTCCGCGGATCCTCTCTATCAACCGTACCGTTATGTTTTTATCACTTTTTTCTCTGTTGTGACACCTTTAAAAAAGATAAATGTCAAACTTTTTTTCATATATATAAAACATGGATCACATCTTTCATGCACTGTTTTTCTACCCCATACATCTCTTTCGCCCTTCCTGCAACATTAGTGAGCAGGAGTTTCAGGCTGCGCCTTTATTCCATGTTTCGGTGCTGTCAACACTTTCTAAAGATAACACCTCCACTTTACCCCACCTCTCTACACCCTTCAGCCATGATGCACAGTTACTCTGCTGTGACAGAGAACTAAAATTAAACAAGAGGCTCTGATTGGCACTCGGATGGAGCTGCAAACCATAGGGAAGCTGAGTAAAAGGGGTTAAATATGGAAGAAAGGGTAGAGAAAGACAAAAGGAATATGTTTTAGAAAAAGATTAGTTTCACACCTTGTTAAACTAAAGCTGACACTCAGGATACTGGATACCTGCTGTGCATGAAAAATGATAAAACAACCACATTTCCCCGCAGGGTTCAGGCAGTATGTATTGGTAAGACCTGGATCATTAAAAAGCCACGAGGGCCTCTGACGTCTTGCAGAGTAGTGCTTTTACCAGCAGTCAAAGTTTTGCTGACCGCACCAGCCTCTGGTCCTTTTCATGTACAGCAGAAAAACTCATTAACTAACAAACACTGTCACACCCTCACTCACATACACGCATCGCAGAGCTTCTTTAATCCCAAGCTGGCATGCCTGCATGTAATTTGATCTTTCCGCAGCGATGCAAAGAAATACCCAGGAGAGTTGTGTTTTTCAGAGGCGTGCTTACTTTTCCCTTTTGTTCTCACACTTAGGCCCTTGAAAGAAGATCGCCGGCTAAATGACGAAGGTTACGAGATCTCCCTATCATCTGGCTGAAATGCAGTAAAATTCTGATCCTTACCAGTCAAATGGGAAATTTTGTGAACATGGTAAGATTGGAAGAAAATCTGCAGGAAGTGCACATTTCAGTAAAAAAAAAAAAAAAAAAAAGCATCATGCACTTAATCCAAACATGTAACTCACAATCAACAGCTGGGAGTTTTAATTCTGCAAGCAATCTGCCTCACCGAATGTGACAGATTTTTCATTTAGTGGAAAGTCTGCTGACCACTGCTCAGCCGATCTGAAGGCCAAGACCCAGCGGGATTAGAGAAAGTCTAACAGGAAAAATGAGTGGACAGCTGAAACGACGCTGACAGGGTTATGGCCAGTAGATCTCTGGAGTGAATGGCTCACTCTGACTCTCTTAAGCCGTCTGATTACACAGTATGTCTGTTTAATGCAGCAGAATTATACGCTGGCGCTTCCAACTTTTAGCTCTGCTCGAGGTTTGATTGCTGCAGAGCATCTGTTCTCATCTTGGATGTAACCTGGACTCAAATAATCAGAAACTGCAACATCATCCTCACACTCATCAGAAGTAGATGCATCTCATGTGGTGATGATGATGAGGCTGAAAGCAGGCCTTTTTATAGATAAAGACAGAAGGGACAAGCAAGAGTAGTTCAAAGCAAAGCAAGATCTATACTGACAGCTTGTGTGAGTAAAAAGATTTAGCTTAAACCACTTCACCATGTTTACTCAGCTTCATTAGGGGATGACAAGAAATGGGTTCACGTGCAAATGCAAATAGTACGTTGACTGCAGCTAAGACCACTTCTCATCCTTCTTAGAGGACTACCACGTCTGTTTCAAACACTCCTCGCACCATTCTGGAGAAGAGAGAAGCCATATGTCCATTGTAATCTACTAAAAGTGTAGAATACAGTGAGAGTTCAGGAGTTCATATCCTCTGAGTCCAGAGGTACAGTAGAAACTATTTATTTTACTGGTTCGCATAGACAGCAAACTTGCAACTATGAAGAGATCCTGCTGCATAGCAACTGGTTTGATAATCTTTTCATGATGCTAACTTTAAAACAAAGAATTAGAAAATGTTTTTAAACTGAAAACAAATAATCTATCCGCACGTTTTCTCTCACTGAGAGTCAGAGCGCCACTTAGGGCAACCTTTCACCTCAACACGTTCTAAACCAATCAGAGGCACCGAATGGAGGATCCAGAATTAGCGCTGCTATCACTGACATGGAGAATGCTGACCATGCAGCCAAGTCATGGAGGGAACAAGAGAGAAGCTCTCACCCCAAGAAATGAAAGTGGGAATGAGCTAAATTTAACAACTATAATGACATTGCAAGACTTCATTCCTCAGCATTTGTGCAGCATCTTGAGTCTTTTATCGGCTTCAATAATGCATTGCTTTTCTTGTCTGTTTCTCAGAAACCTAAATTTGAAAGTTTTCTACAACTCCGTTCAATCATTTTTATCAAATTAAACATATTTATCAGGCCCTTATTGATCATCTTCTTTGCATGAGCCATGAGGTTCTGCCTCTGCTCTGTTTGGAATAGCTACACATTGCTTGAGTGTTAAAAGTTAGCTGGTTGGTTCAAACCAAACAAGGCACTGACGAAGTCGGAGGAAGGACAGGTCTTCAGGAAATAAAAGTGTGAGTGTAAAGGTCCATTTATGCTCTGTGCTAGAAAAGGATATGGGGTATTTCAGCCTTTTTCTGCATCGTGTGTTATTTGGTCTGTTTTTGAGCCCTTTAAGAGGTAAATGGCGAAGTATCTCCAGAAACTGTGGGGAACTGTAGAGCAGTACAGCTATAGCAGGTGATATGCAACCTGCAAAAGAAACAAAGAAGAAGCAGCTGTGTTTTTATTGATTACACAGACCGTAGATATCCTAAAATTATCAGATATGACATAATGGTGTTTTGAACGTCCGCGCTGGCGGCGGTCTTGCCACAGTCTGCTTGCCCACTCATTAAATTCTTTTAAAGGCAGGGTGGATGATGTTTTCCAGGAGCATTTTTTACTATATTGCTTAAAATCTCCTTCACACCCCAACACAGACAATTAATGAAATGCTCTGACACAAAATAAAAAAATGTAGTCACCTGTGGAACAGACCGAAAAAACCCCATCCAATTGTCTTGAACGGCCTGTGCTTATTGATTGAGAAATATGTCTATCAAACTCCAAGGCCGTTTGTCTCTCTACCCCCACCCGCCGCACGCACTCGCTCACTCACTGGCTCGCAACTAGCTATGAATGGACGCTGCCGTTAGGCTGTCTGTGTAGCTGTTTGCTCTTAAAATGCACCAAAAAGAAAAAAACACAGATGTGGATGAAGTCATGGAGGTGTTGCCGTTTGCAGTGTGGATGTTTTAGACCACAGAAGCTGGAGGTGAGCAAATAAACACTTAACACACAACCTGGTTCCTTAGCTGTTTAGGCTAACGAGCTACCCACTTGGCTGTTATTGGTTATCGCTTTGCGGTGCACATGCTCATGCACTCTGGAGGCGTGGTTTCGGGGTGTGTATCTTTTAAAATGTAACTTGCTCGAACAATTTTTCTAGCATCCCCTACACTGCCTTTAATGGTGTATGTACATTTTAAATAACCAGAACTTGCACGATTTTCCACCGATTTTCAACAGTTTGGCTTGTTATAAATGTCAGAGATGTAGTTATGAAACTGCATGCTTAGTAATTATAACCAACATTTCTAGAGCACAACTCCAATGTAACCATGGACTTTCATGTAAAATAATACAATATTTAGGCTAATAAAACTCATAACAGAATGGCACCATGATATTTATACTGTATTTACCCTTTGACAGCATAACCTGTCGCCATATACAACCATGTGACCCATGCTTGACATCATTATGACAACCAAAATAAACAAACCATCAACCCAGTGATCATAATAATAATAATTTAGACCTTATTAATCCCAGTTAGGGAAAATCATTATCTACCTTTAACCTGAGAGCAGTTGGCAGCCAATTACAGCGCCTGTGGAGCAGTTGGGGAGGGTTAGTATCTTGCTCAGGGGCCCATGGTGATGCACCTGGGTGCCGTGTCAGGGACTTGAACCCAGGTCTGCCACGCTAAAGCCTGCGACATTGCCACTAGGCAACCAAAAACAAACCCCAAAACAATATTTGTGGCTCCCACATTTGGCTGTACTTACTGACAGCCAAAGTATTCGGTTTCATAACTACATCTCTGATGTTAACCAATCATTTGAAAATCAGTCAAAAATTGAGCAAGTTATGGTTAAAAAGTACATGTTCCATTAAAATGATGTAATGAACAGGCGAGCTGACTGTGGCCAGACCAAGGGGCAAACTGCTGGAGAAAAGTGAAGCCTGGAAGTAACCTAAAAAAAAGTGTAGTTCTCTCTTCCTCCGCTAGAGGCTGACTCCCATGTTAAATACGCCAACTTCACAGCAGGAATAAACATTTTTACAGCCTGGTTCAATCATTTTAGGTTTAATAGGACAAGTTTACTTTCATGTCAACTGTGAGGGGGTTGAATTTGGGGGTTCTGTAACAGTGTTGCAGAACAGCGCATTTTTTTTTTTTTTTTTTACTGGTTTGATCCCCGAGGGGAAATTAGGGCTCTGCATTTTACCCATCTCTGTACTGTAAGTATCAGAGAGCAGTGGGCTGCTACTTAAAGCGCCCGGGGAGCAGTTGGTGGGGGGGGTTAAGGACCTTGCTCAGGGGTCCACAGTGGTTCACCCAGGAGTCGTGTCGGGGGATCGAACCCGGGTCCTCCGCGCCCGAACCCACGACGCTACCACTGGGCTATCCACTCCCCCTATTTTCACTGGTTAACAGCAAGTCTTACCTTGAAACAGCCTATCTTAATTTGTTCCTGTTCACTTCGGATTACCTCATTTAGCATTAGCTTGGCTCTCACTCATTTGCCCCGAGGGTCAGAGTGGCCCAGCCTTTGCCCACTTTTATATTTTCCGATGGTGACAAAACATGTGACAAGGCAAGATGGTGACGGTGGGAAACGCCCATCTGGCTTAACGTTTCCTTCTTCAGACGTAACCAGATACTACGTCCATTTTTTTACAGTCTTTAGGCAAGACGACTGCCAGTGCAGACATTCGACTCCATTGGCCAGCAGCGAGGGCGCCATGTCTAGAAATTACATAGGATATCTATAGACCACCTCCATCGCTGTGCACTCTAAACTTGACACTGCCCCCTGGTGGATGTTTTGCCTAACAATCAAGGGTGCATTGATGTATGAGAGCAATGACGCCTGAAACAGACGTACCTATTTACATGTGTAAAGGAAGCACAGACCTTAGGAGTACCTCATGTTTATCGTGACTGAAACATCATGACAGAAAGAAAACGGATGGACATTTCTGTTGCACCATTGCATTTGCACAGTGGCAAATGTGCTTCTTACAATAGCTGCTGGCAGATCAATACTATTTCAGGAGCTGCTGGCGTGTTTTAGAAGCCTTACATGTAATGATACCACAATGCTAACTTCCCGTGATGCCATGTTTATCACTCTGTTTTGACCCTACAAATTCAGCAACTCTATCTGGTCTGGGTTCTCCAATGGCCCCCTTAGAATCCTCCAGTAACAAATATAGAACGCAGGCGTATGTAAACAATCATGTTCATCATGAAGATGGTTGCCTACACGAATCGAGGTTTTATGGATTCACTCAACTGACATTTTAGATAAACCTGATTAATTTCACTTTCAAGATTAACTTGTCAAAGTGATCATCTTCCGCAGTAGGTGCTGATGCATTTCTGTAGTGCCAAAGTTTAATGATTGGGGGGAATCAGCTGTTGCAAGTCGAATGTTGTGCTGGAGAAAATTAGCCTGAATTTTATCAAGAGTTTTGAGTTTGATAACTATATCGCTAAATTTCCATTTAGTGATAGGCTACTGAATGAACGACTTATGAATCACCCTTTTTTTTTTTTTTTTTACAAAAATGAAAAGATAACCAAATAAAAACAAATGCATGAGGACAAAAACTATGAAGCACTGACACTTTTTCTCAATGAATACCGAAGGTATACGATCCGATCAGACTTAACTTAGTTGTGTTGAAAGGTCAGACGAGATGGAAAGAGATCCAATCAGTCATAATCTATGTGTGTGTGTAGTCAGGAAGAGGGGGGCACACATTTGATCTGTCCCCTGGGAAGATGCTACAATTAGCTCCTATGTAGTCTCATGAAACTTATGTGACAAAATGTCAACACCTGAGAGAAAGTGAGGGGCAGACAAATGGACTCTTTCCACATTAGTAAAAACAAGGCAGTGTAAACCACGAGAAGCAAATATCACTGGTGCAAACAACAAACTTGAAATTCATAGGCCATCCTGAACACTTTGCAAAAGACTAGTATGCTAAAGCTAACATTATATCATGAGCAATGGATGCTTTTGCGAGGCTGCACGTCACTTTAGCATTACTAATTAGAGGGTTAAAGAGTGCTACTGAAAAATAATAGCTTCAATAATTCAGAGGAAACTAAAAAATTAAGAAATAACGTATTACATATTTACTTACACAGTTGTCAACTAAATGTACTGTTTATTTGGCAATGATTTAATTTTATTTCATTTAGATGACCAACACCAGATGAGACTCTGATAATTTAGCCCCAAGAATTTGACTTGAATTGAATCAAAATCTGGGAAATCATCATTTTCATGTGTTTAAAATAAGGTTGTTAGGCTAAAAAGTGTTCACATTCAACTAAAAAGTGTCTGGCTACGCTTCAGAAATATCCCTAGGTTTACTTGGCTATGACAGAGGGGGAAAAAATCATTACAAGCAAAAATAAGTTAAGAGCATCTTTCAGCTTTGCGTAGAAAATTAAAGGAAAAAAAAAATCTGGTCAAATAATTATCCCCCTAGAGAGTTGTCAGAGATGATGAGCTGCAAAAGACAGTCTGTAAAAATCTGTCCAGAGAAAATAACTCTCTATAACGGCTGTCAGTCGACTGGATAATGGCTACACCCACTTCCAAAGTGACCTTCCCACAAAAGTCCGACCAAGCCAAAGCAGTCAAATGCTGTTAAGCTATTAAATGACTATAAAAGGATGAGAACCTTGATGCAAGATATATTGAGAAGGTCATAAATGTTTGTGCCAAATATCACAGAAGTATGTCCAATAGCAATGAATTACAGTCTCATGATGACACCAGAAGATTATATCAGATCCAAACCGTCTTTTCTGAGATATTTGATTTTTAGATCATCAGTCTGACATATGCTAGTCAATCTAATGAATATTTTTGTATAGGTTGCTTGTGTCTTGCTGCTGCAGCTTTGTTTTAAAGCTTTATTCATTAAGGGCAGACAAAAACAGACAAAGACAACTTTAAAGCAGTGCAAACATTAAATAAAGAAAAGGCCAACAACAATAACTACAAATAAAGTTTTGTTTACATAGGTTGAGTCTTAATTGTAATATTTTTATGTTTTCAGAATTTGAATGTAATTCATGTGTACAGTATAACAAGATTTGCCCGTCTTACAGGCCAACAAAGAAGAGTTTTCTTGTTAGTGTTCTCATTATAAATCTTGTTGGATATTCATCTAACATCGTCTTCAAAATGTGAAAAAAAAGCTCGAACAAGGTGTCAAAAAGATCTGTCGGCCCTGTGTTACCTTACACCTTGTTGCTTTCTCACTAAATCACTTATCAACCCCTCCCTTGAAATCTTTCACTCACAGAGTGAAGATGTCACCTAAAGCAACGGGCTGAGATTAACTGTGGTAACACTCGATTTCACAGCCAATTTACACACTTTCATAGCCAGAAATGTTAAATTAAGGACAATTTTACACACCAATTATATCGTTTCTAATTGGGGGTCTTAGGTCTGAGGTGCATCTGCAAACTCCAGGCAACTCTGAACTTTTGCGATGATACAGTATGTCTTTAGACTTGCTGATTTGTCTTAAAGGAAAATGCATCTCATCTTTGGTCGAAGGTCTTTTCAGACAAAACACACACACAAAAAAAAATACAAAAACTCAGTTAAACAGCAAATGACATAATACACTGCGTTATTATTTATTAGGCATATAGAAGCTGAAGCAGCATGAAAAAAGTCTTAATACACCAATACTGGTTTCACTTAACTAAAGAGGAGGAGTAGCAGCCAGGTGCTGTCAATCAAACGCATGTCATTAATTGATCATCATCAAGTTAGCACTTGTATAAAAACATAGTTTTTGTAAGTTTGCTGGAATGGAGCATTCAGGTGTTTGTCAGCACAATGCCATGGAGGACAGACATCCTAAATTATCTGACAGAAGCAACTGTTTCTATCAATCTGGATAGGGTAAGCCTGATGCGAGTCCATCAATTCAATAATGACAACGATTCTTCACCAGTAGAAAATATAAAATGTTCCATGAGTGAATGTTCTGAAAGCTCTTAGAGACACTAAGAAATCCCTATGTCCTCAGTTAGCACTGTTTAAGTTCATGACAAGACTAATACAAAAAGATAAAAGTGACCGTCCACTATTGCCGGGGGAGCGTTTCTGTACATGTGTAATTAGAACAGATGAGAATCTGACTTTTCGCTTAATAACATGGAGGAAATCTGGAAGCACTGTCGCATTCCTGGTCATTGGCACAGCAGTGGAAAACTTTCATTGTGGTAATAAGTGAATAAGAAGATCAGGGACATTTATTTCATGAAGATTTCTGCTGTCTGTGACAAAACTAGACAGTGTTGCTGCTCAGTCCACTGATGACAGTGTGTTGTATCGGGGAGGAACACTGGATACTCACAAAGCAGAGGAGGAATAATTTGCTGCCACGGCGCAGAAAACTGGATTTAATCCCCAACAACAAAATACGGTAAATTATGGTGAACACTCATTAATATGACACTTTATTTCACGTATCTATGCTCCTGAAAATGACGCACCACATAACGTTATGCTAGCTAATGCTAACAGAGACAGCTGTGGTGTTGCTGAGAGTTAATGACTAATCTGGGAGATACTGTGAAATATAACGTTATTTGCTCTGATCAGGGCAATATTGTGATCAGAAAATAAAAATAGTTCAGTCAGAAACACACAAACGGATCAGGAAAACAGTGTCTTCCAGCCTTTAGTTTCAGGACATGTGAAGGCTACGTGGTCTGTACAGTCCTTAAACAATACAAGCTAAATTTGTGATAAAAACAGAAAAGCAACGACCTTTGAAAGAGTTACGTTTTTAAACTTTGATAAGTAATCACGAGATGTGCGTGTTATTCCAGTGTGGCTTGTCATTAAAGCCAGTTTCCGGAGATTAATAATAGTTTAAATTAATGCTCAGATGTAAAAAAAAAAAAAAAAAAAAAAAAAAAGTCAGAATACTAGATCTCCGGATAACAAACCTATAGGTTGTCATTAGTTTAGATGAGCCCAACGTTGTAAATCCAGATATTCCCGCTGCTTTCCATGTTAACAGATACAAGGTAATTGGGACTTGTTCCCCCAGCAATGGCGGCCCCCCAAGATAGTGGAACACACAAGACGCTTGTTGGATTAGTCTATAGCTTAACTGGTTGAGCCCCCACCGTGTGTGCAGCTACAACTCCAACAGCCGGCTGAGGTTCAGTCCCCACTATCTCTGTACAGCTACTGCCAAATACAGGCCACAAAGTAAATCGAGCTTTTGTGTAATGGTGCATTTTTTGCTCCCTGGAGCTTCCAGAAGCATCAGTTTTACATTGCAGTATGGAAAGCAACAACAATAACATCAGAGCATCTACAAAACGGCAACAACAAGCAACAGCATGGCTACTGGTGAGAGTGCAAAGTGTGACTTAAAACACAGCTGGGACTTTGATCCTAAGAGGGTGGTCTTTCATCTATTTTTCATCCCAGAAATGAGGGTTACATTTGTCTTGCTTTTGATTAATTAAAAGCAAATTTTGTTTTAAGTTGTCTCCCATTTGTACTGTTTTTTTTAATATAGTCCCAACGACTCAATGAGCCGGATCTTCTTCATGGTCAGTGGTCATTTTAGGGCATATCGCCTCCTAGCGAGCAGTTTCTTTTAGCTGCGTAGCGGTTTGGTTTGCTTGAGTAAAGTGGAGTGTGAAAGCAAACCAAACCAAAGGAAGGTGCAAAAGTTTGTGGAATCCTCCCCCCATCGAAACCCCAATAGTCCCCCAGACCATCCTGGTGTGAATATAAGACAGCTCTGCATAAATGAATATCCACAAACCTCAATGAACTGAAAATTCTTCCAAAGTAATGTAAAAGACTAACCTACTAGCTAATTACTGTAATTATAAAGTGTATTTAGTTTTTCCAACACACCTTCTGCATTTTGGATCAGTTTTTATTAATTAAATAATAACATGGTATAAAGTTTAACATGAAGTTGATGTTTATTTAAGGTTTTTCTATTTATAAAGACCCGTTTTTTTTCCCACTTGACGTCATATGTTTTCAGAAGGAAAATACCTGTTTCAAATGTCCACATAAACATGTCAAGAAGTACTCACCAATGCAGGCGTGCACACGGACAGTCAGCTGGGTGCGTAAAATAACACTATGCTTCTTCCCCCCTGGACCTAAGGGAGTCACAAAGACAGACGGAAATGTCATTATTATTGGGGGGGGGTTGCTTTTTTCTTTTTTGAAAAAAAAAATTGTGTCTTGTTGTTGAAAAGTACAGTCAAAACTAAGTCATTTGTTAAAATTCTGAGCATAAGATGCTATTTTCTTGGCATTAGTGATCTGTCTTGTTTGAGACAAGATGACTAGATAAAAAAAGGACAAAACATAAATGGGAAAAAACTTTTTCACTGTGCAAAATAAAGAGCTGCGTTAAATTTTCACCCCTATACCGATATACATCTGAGCCATGAGGACAGACAGCAGAGCTGCAGCAGACACAACACACATTTGGGAATATAAAAACACCTCCACATGCCATCATTTCAATTAGCACACATCTATAGATGCCATGTTTCAAGCTGAATACATACAATCATCGAGTAAGGACACTTTTAGAGCAACTCCTGCTATCCTCCAATCTGACACTTCCATCACGAGCACACTGATACCATCAACATAAGCATGGAAACCCACACTGCTGCAAAACACCCGTTAGGAATAGCAAACACAGGAGGAAACAGAGCCGAACAAGAGAACAGCTGGCTTCTTATCCTTACTTTACTCTGTTATCAGCTTTTCTGAGAAAACAGAGGGAAATGTTGACACAATCTGTGGAGATGCTGATAGCGCAAAATCATTTTACTTCTGATTATCTGTTGTGTGAGAATGGCAGTCAAAGCAAAGCCTCAGGACTACAGGAGAAAAAATAGATGCATCTAAATGTGTCTTAGATTTCTATTTAGACACGTTTTAAATGTTGCAGGTAAAAATGGCTCCAAGGGAGATTTACTGTATGTGAGTACAGCTTTAATCCTCCTATTTTTTCCTTCTCCCTCTGTGGAGGCTATCTGTGTCACTAGATGACTTTGTTTACTGTCAGCTGTGGTGAGCAGTGTCCCACCACAGCTGGATTCACAACACATTTTTGATGTGTGGGAACGTTCTGAGTGAAAATTAGTAGACACCAATGCTCTGTTACATTCGAAGCACTGGTTATTTTCAGTGATGGGATCATTTTAGCTCTCCGATTCTGTTGTAATCATTTCATCACATGTAAATGTACAGTATGATCATGCATGCAATTAAGACATACTGGCACTTTTATACTGAGATTTGAGATGTGAATGTGTCATCAACAGCTATATGAAATGATACAGGCAGGGGAGGTGAAAGAAATCAAAATTTACACTCACTTCTTGAGGCATCGTTTCTGAGCTGGTGCTGATCTGTTACAACAGCTGTCAAAAACCGCTGAACTTTAAGGAATAAATAAAACGTGGTGTGAAGCTGACATACGGATGCTGTGTTAACAGTGTTCATCCAACAGAGTGAAGACAAGCAGTAAAAGAAAACTAAAAACTTTTCATCCTGTCGCATTTTACCAAGACAAAGTCCAAAAACAAAACAGTGTGACTCATTTCCTGCTGTCAGTCCAGTGTGACCTTGGTTAAAGTTTAAAAAAGAGTGACACACACACACCGATGCAATCAAACCAGTTCCTTAAGCTCTCATGACTTCAGGAACATCATTCACCTGTCCATCATCTGTCACAAGGCTTCCCAAGGACGCAATATACACAGACTCACAAACAAATAAATGTTCACATGGAAACAGGCACTCATACAAACAGACATGGAAAAACAACTCGCCTCTGTGGATCTAACATACCCCCAGTCCCAAACAGATCAACATACCACAATTCTCCACAAACACACGCATGCATCCATCCATGCAGCCAGTTAACAGCTGCCTGCTCAGTAAACTTCTCAGAGCTCTACATAACTCTGCTTTGTATGTCTACAGGACATTCACAAAACATGGAGCATTTGTTGTAATGCTAACCTGTTTACTAATTAGCTAATTAGCTTAAAGGTACAGTGTGTAAAATATCAAAGGTCAATGGCAGACAAATGTGATAAATGATTCAAAACTGTGTTTCTATTTATGTGTAACTGCTGCATTAGAATAACTGTTATGTGTTTATTTTTTTAGAATAAGTCATTTATATCTACTTGTTGGGGGGGTGCACATATGGAGGCTGCCATATTTGTTCCAGCATTTTTACTACAGCGTCAGATTTGTTTAATGGGAGTTAGAGTACTGTTTAGGATAAGTAATGTCTTAAAGGACATCAAAAGCAGTTACTTATGGTACAGTCATAGCTTCACCTGAGACCACTGGATCCACTCACAGATGAAAACAACTTTATGTCTGGGAGAATTTTGGCCACTAACGACCACTGTACATTCACAACAGTGCTCGGAATATGAAGTCATTTGAAATAAAACATCTTTTTTTTCAAATACCACTAGATGTCAGTAATTCTTACACACTGTACCCTTAAAGGTAGAGTCTGACGTTTCCCCCCCTGAAAATAAACGTTAGACTTGTGCAAGTGGAAATCTGTCTCAAACTGCGCCTTTGGGCCTCTACTCCCGTGCAATGGTCGGTTTGAATGCAACTCTCTCTCCCCCTGCCTGTAATTCGCTCTTTGGCCTTGTTTTGTTGTGTTCGGGACGTTTCTGGGTGGAGATTTCTGTTTATATCACCAGCCAATGACAGAAATAAGGACATGACGCCGTGTGGGAATAAGCTCATGATTGGAGCAGACGCCAGTCACTCGAACTATCAAAGGAGAAAGAAAGAAAGAAAGAAAGAAAGAAAGAAAGAAAGAAAGAAAGAAAGAAAGAAAGAAAAAAACAAAGAATAGGTAAGAGCTTTAGATAGAGCAAGTTGGAAAACCAGGGCTCATATTTGTTTGGCTTTTACCCGCTTCTGAGCTCTGAGAGAGAGGCGTGAAGCTGAATAGTTTGAAGAACGAGGTGGCCATTAGCCTGAGAGGGAGGGGCGCTAAGTTTGAATGCTGCTGTTTGCAAACAGAAACGGTGGGGGGACTTCGGACTGTACCTTTAAGTTAAATCAGCTAAGCTGCTAGCAGCTGTGGTCCATGTTAAACTGCTGCATTTATATACAGTAGTTCGCTTACAAATGAGTTTAGTAACATTATTAAATTAATAAAACTATTAATCATGCATGGCCTCTTAATTTAAATGGTGTTTTGGTTAGTTAGCATGTATGAAAAAATAAACTTTGAAAATAAACTTTGAAGCTAACCATGCTAACTAAACAGAATACACAAGCTAGTTACAGCAATTAATTAAGGTATTTAAAAAAATTTAAAAAACATATCCAGATAATACATTTTAAAAAACCTACAGCACAACTTCTTGGTCTTGACTCGTGTCTTGTATCCTTCTGTATTTTATCCTTGTGAAATATTAGTAGTATAATATTAGTTGTTGAGAGCAGAACTGGCCAATCAATATCAACTAACTGTCACATATTTGTCTGTCAATCTAGGACACTGTAAGAGAATAAGGATCGAAAATCTCAATTTTTTTGTATAAAATGTTTTAAACTTAAAGTTTGAACTAGTAAATATAATCATCTTAAGCTTCAATATGCTTATCTCCATACAACTCAGTTGAAACACTGAAAATTCTTGTTTAAAGGGACTAGAGGCAGGGATTCTGAAAGAATAAACATGCGTGTCCAGTTTTTTTAATGCTAATGGGTGATGAAGCGTTAAAAAACAAACAGAACGAGCCCACCTATGTCTGTCTCCGTTGCCTTGAACAGGCTGTGTGCTGCATAGTGTGCTGCGATTTGGTGGCCAAATTTCCCGCGCTAAAAAGTGTCGCTACGAAGAAAAAGACTATCAGTAAACAACGTTATAGAATCAGTTTGTGCACGCTCCCGTGCTGGCTTGGCTGGTGGCTGCAGTTACCCGCAGCGCCAGTAGCAGCACTCGCAAGTCTCATTTCTGAATCTTGCCTATATTACCTTTAATGTATGAAAATCAAAGGTTTCTCTAGAAGAGTTTCTTGGTGTCCTTGTTATATTACACCTGTTTAATGCTTTTTTTGGGCTGTTTCTTTCACATTGATTGGCTTTCAGAAATCTGAGTTTTGAAAAACTGAGGGAATCCATCAGGATGGTTGTGGCATGGTACATGGGAAAGTACTGGCCGTCATGCAATCTGTACACCTGTATATTATGGAAGCAAAATAGCCCAAAATCTCAAGGTGACCAGTGCTTAAGAAACTTTTGCCTCAAGTCTGCTGCCTGCCCCCCCAAAACCTCCATCTAGGTAGTTTGTTTTCTTATTCGGGTTTCTGGTGGAAATCCTGAGGCCAAGTAAGAAATTTTTCTTTGGGCTCAAAGAAAGACCCCAACACTGCTGAGAGATTGTAGAGACCAAGATAATGTCACTAAAGCTTTATTGAAATTTTACAGCACCTTTTCTTCTTCATGTAGTTTCACAAGTTGTGGAATTTTGACACAAAAAGGACTAGTGTATCAATGATAAAAAGAAAAGAGAGAATATAGCTGTGGAAAGGATGGCACATCTGACCTGCTTTCCAGAGCACTTCATACTTTCCATGAAGTTGCACTTCCAAGAAATCCAGCAGCTTGTGATTCTCCTCATTTTATAAGAATGAAGAAACTCAGAAAATATGCGTGTGAGGGAGAAGAAGGCGCAAGGCATACAATCACTCTGTCTTATAAGGTGTATCTTGATTTTGAAAGGGAGTGTGTTAATCTGTGTGTTATCAGGGGTATAAATGCCTCACCCTGTGTCATCCGGCTGAAACCCCTCCAGCTCATCCCGCTGCTCAGCCAGAGAGGACTCCAGATCCAGATACGTTCCATTGTGGGAAAGTTGAAGAGCGCAGTCATCGAGCTAAGAAATGAAACAAAGACATTATTTTATGCAAACAATTGATGTTTTTTTTTTCTGTATTAGCCTTAGCTAGAAAAGTTCAGTGGCACCCATTTGAACTGGAAACATAAAATATCTTGGGTGACTATATTAAACATTCACAGAAAACGGTCTACTTTTTAAAATATTGTCTTACTATGGTCCTCCATGTTTCACACCCTTTTTTTGTGGCTTTTTTAAGCCTGTAAAAAAGAAAGCGGGCCAGGAGTTTGAACACAAATGCGTACAGTGTGAGAAGTGAGAACCATACCCAGTCTGCCTCTGCTTTTGGCATTACTGAGCTGTTGAAGGAATTAACTAGTAATAAAGCTGCAGGACATCAAACCAAAACCAGAGTGGAACATCGAATGAAAGGACGGATTTTTAGCACATTTAAAAACCAGCTGGGAGAAATATGACACCTGAATATTGCTTAAATTGTGTACAATGTGAAACTTCAGCACATTTACATGTCTGCATTTGCGCAGGGAGCTTTAACAGTCATCCCTTCTTACATAATTTCCATCAGAACCTTTTGCACGTGGCAGATTGTGCTGTTTCTGTTTAAGATTTCCCAAAAGCAGACCAATCTCGCACTCGTGTCATCTGTAATGCGTAATCTAAGCCAATGCTGCAGAATGGCCCACATCAGAACTGACCCACGATGCTGTGTAATGGGAAACCCTGCTGAGTTTGAGACCAGGTGCACGGTAATATATCTGCAAACCATTGGCATTGATGTTTATGAGTACAGTCACAAGTTGAGAGCAGGTGCAGGCTGCCATCCCAGAGACAACTTATAAAAAGCAACTTGCATCATTATGGTGCAACAATCAGCTCTGAGTTTTGCGACTTCTGGTCAAAGCTTGTGTATGAATAGATGAATGAGATCAGTTGAGCTTTGCTTCGGTATTTAGCAGCTCAGTGGTATCGGTGGGAAGTGACTGGATGACACTTTTTTGAACAGGACAGACCACAGATCACAAGACCTGCTACTGCTCTCTGTCTGTCCCTCCCTTTCAGTCGGAAACAGAGAGACAAACTGTCGGATGGACTCACAGTATAAATATAACCTTGCTATATTTACTCTGGTCTGAGGCAGCATGCACACTGGAGCTAAAGGGTGGGCGTGTCCACAGGAGCTGGGAGAAGAATAAAGGCACAACCAAAGCACAAACCAGAGTATTACTCAGGAAAATGTCAGCATTTAGCCACACCATGAGCCTAAATTTTTGTTTTGTTGTTGTTAGCATATCCAGATTGCAACCTGACTGCTTTAAAGAGTTTAGAAGCAAAAGAACCCAAAATATTTCCTAGTATTTTCAAGTCACATCCCTCTGGCCAGTCTGGGGCCACAGTCTACCCAGCTCTGACTAAAGAAATGAGGTACAGAGATAGTATGATGTCTGAACCAAGCTGCGAGAAAAATGACCAAAAAATGTAGTTCACCCCTCATCCACAAAAGGGACTCAATCCCCATAGACTCCCATGTTAAAAAGACCACCTTCACAGCAGGAATAAACATGTTTACAGCCTGGTTAAAAAATCATTTTAGGTTTAATAGGTCAAGTTTACCTTCAAGTCTACTGTGAGGGGGGTGAATGTTTTTTTTTTTTTATAACTGAACCATTTACATGTTAGTTAATCTTGAATACACATAATGTGTCCTTTTGATTGACATGAGCCTATCATTCACTGTCAATTCAATCCCAAAAAAGGAAATCATCATTTACCACAATCAGACCAAATGGCTTTAAGTCCTGTTCCAATTTCCCCTTTTCCCTCACAACAACATTAATCCATCTGCGCCAGCTAATCCACTTAGCAAGCAAAACACACAGCTATCGTACACAACTCAACTGTTACAGCATAATTGTTTTGATTCATAAAAATGTTTTCATGTCTATATTTATTTTCAAGTAAAGCGTGCAATGATACAATATGGACATGAAAAAATGAGGACAAAAGGTTTCTTGCAACATGGAAAAAGGAAACAGATAATGCTAACTTTAGCGTAGAAGCTAGTAGCTCAAGCTCCTATTGTAATTGTACACTTTAGCATCATATCAGAAAAGATATGAAAAGACCTAAAATGCAGGCTGCTGTTGCTTATGAATTTGCGGTTTTTAGTGGTTATGCTTAATCAATGTTGGGGGGAGGATAGTCATTGAAAACAGAGGACTTTGTATATCAGTGAGCTGGGTGTTTTGACCAAGTGTCTTCAGCTTGTCCTTTACAGCCATTCTCTAAGCTATTGAGTAGGGATGGTAGAAAATAATCAAAGTATCTTTTTTTGTTTGTTGTATGATTTTTAAATCAATATTTTTGCTCAAAAATCTTTTTCTTTATTCAAATACTTCATTTTAATCAACGTTTATAAGCCGGGTGGGAAATTACCCCTTCTATCCAGCAGTAAGGAAAAATTTTTCTCTTCAAATATCTAGTAACACGATATATCAGTTTCAGAAAAAAGCATAAAACAGAAGGCGGAGAAAGGCGGGCAACTTGGTTTGATGTGAATCACTATTGAAATCGAATCAGCGCCCAATAAATTGTAAAGGATTAATCAGAAGGAAAGTATATCGCCCCAGCCCTACTACGGAGCCTCTTTCCCATTTTTTCCCTTTTGTTTCTAATGTGGTTTGGTTTTGTCGTTTACTTATTCTTTTTTATGTTACAAAAGGAATCTTTCCTTTTCTGGCGAAACCCATTTTTTAAATTTAACCAATCCATAACAATATCACCAAAGGATGATGCACAGTCAGCTTGTAGGAGCAGAGCATGAACACTACACTCCGTGGTCTTTATGATGGGTGACTTCTCACACTTATTAACACTGAATAGCGGAGTTTTATTAATATGTGACCAAAAATCAACCTTTAGTTTAATATACTGTATTAGTACAATAGCATTTGCTAAACAGGGCTGAATGTACAGCTGAGGCATAAAAAATTAGACATGAATTTACTAAAGCTTTTACTCATCAATCAAAGTTCTTCTATTTTGACCAAACTTACTACTTTCACAAAGACATTTAAATGCTGCAAAGGCAAATTACTGGGAAGGACATAGACTAGAACACACTGCCATCAAAGACTCAGTCATAACACAATCACAGTTCTGAAAAAGGCCCAAATACTCTTATGTAAAGGGAAATTCACCTGCTGGTAAACCCAATTTCAATTCCATTGTTGTTCACACTTTGTGAGATTTGGTCAATCTCAGACTGAAGCAAAGGGGGTGGACACAGTGGAAACAGTGGGTGGGGGTGGCGGGGTGGGTTAATCATCCCCTGTCCCACTGCCCTGGTTTTTCTATGCAGGGGTAAGACAAAAGCATTTCTTGGCACGATGTGAGGGAGTTATTCAGCATTTTCAACATAAACTTTAACCTAAAAATTGATCTTTGTCTTTTAAAGCATCTTTGAGCATCTTTTTTTTTACACGTTCTACAACAGAGTGCTACCACCTCCCCACCCCCCTACTCCCTACTGTCCTTTGCTGCTCCGTTTCATCAACACTCAAAAAGACAAGATACTCTTTTCTTGAAGTCGTTTTCCAGGACATTTTAAGGACTTTTCCAGCTGCTATACAGTCAAGTTATAACAACACAGACTACTGAATTCTACCCCAAACCTTTGGAGAAGTGTTGTACAATTATAGCTTATATTTTTTACAGCGTTGAAGCAGTGACAAAGCAGAAACGAAGCGGTAAGGAAGCGGAGACGAAGCAGACACGAAGCGGAGACGAAGCAGACACGAAGCGGCGATGAAGTGGAGATGAAGCAGCGACGAAGTAGACACGAGGCAGACACAAAGCAGACATGAAGCGGCAAAGAAGCGCCGATGAAGTGGAGATGAAGCAGGGACGAAGCAGACACGGGGCAGACACGAAGTGCCGATGAAGCGGAGACAAAACGGCGATGAAGCAGACACGAAATGGCCACAAAGCGGCCACGAAGCAGACACAACACAGTGACAAAGCAGCAACAAAGTAGACACGAAGTGGCCATGAAGCAAAGACAAAGCAGCGACAAAGCAGAGGGGGGAAAAATAATTTTCCAGGACATTTTACTCTTTTTCTCATTTTCCATGTGTTTTCCATGACTGGAAAAAAAAAATTTCAGGTTTTCCAGGATGCGTGGGAACCCTGAAGATCATTATGTAACTAAATGTGTTAGCACTGTGTCTCCTGAAAACTCTTGGTTAGGGTAACAGAAGTAACAACCTAACAAAACACATGGTGCAAGATGAAGATGGAAATGTTGGCAGCTCCAGATGACAGTCAACAGGTCTTCACAGCTCAAAGCTCCGGGACGGGACAGGGAAACACTTAGAGGCCAGAATACTTTACTCATTTAATCAAGTTCTCCCAGAAGAGCAATGCAAAGAGAAAAAAAGGGGGTAAGGTGTGGGTGGAAGGTAGGGGGGGTTGATAGGGGTGGTTGTAATTACTTCCATGTTAAAACAACACCGAGCCTGCCGGCGATCATGGTGAGTCGACAGTTAACGATACCCTTACGTAACTACGACGACGAGTCTCTGAGCACCCTTTTCTGTCAAAATCAGAGGTGCAGAGGATGCGGCTCTTTGAAGGCCATGGGGTGGGGGGGTTTGGGGGTTCCACATGGCCATTAAATCTCCCCACGTTGCTTTAATGGGATCCCTTTGGTAATTAAATAAAAGCTCTGAAGTCCCGGCTTTATTGTCTTTAGTGGGGATGGGAGTTTGTTTTTTTCTTTACAGCAGAACTGTAGCTGCTTGACTGATGGTGAAGCCTCTGCACTGAGCTGCACATGATCATTCATTTTTGGTAGGTAATTCATCTAAACTGATCTACATTTTCAACCGGACGGACTTTTTTTTAGCCTTTTTATTGCCTCAGTTTTGAAGACAAAAGTGATGATGTCTGAGAATCAAAAGGAACAAAATGATACGTCCTGTCCACTCTGATTTAGCCCTGGCAGCCCATCCTTTGTATGTATGTTTTTGTTTGGTGTGTACAAACTAGTGCATGGTCAGAGAGGTGGAAAAGGAGGTGGAGGAAGAGGTCAGGAAAACCGCTGCACCCAAAGTGAGGAGAACAAAGTGTTGCAAGGATCCAGGCCATGGCCACAGGAATTCTGGGACAAGTGACCTATACTTTATATGCAGCGCAGCCATACACAGAGCTCTCCCATCACAGCATAATAATACAGCAGGCTTTTCTAAGAGGAGAGTGCAGGAGGTTAACGCACAATGAAAGAAAAGCTGCTTTAACAGACTGAGACACAACTAAGGAAGACAAAAAACTGAAAGGGAATCGTCAGAAGCAAAGTCATTTTCACATTTTCCGACAATATCACAGCTCTGAAAGCCTGAGAAGCTCCAAAGTTTAGATCTGGACAGTCTGACAGGGCGAATCTGCAACCATTCCATTTCATCCCTATAATCTAAATGCAATATCCAGTTGCCATTGCGCACAGCCTTCCTCCTGATGGAAACAAAATTGCAAACACGAACACAGGCTGCACCATCTGTCCGTGTATAAGTTGTAATCATAAGCTTTTCTGCTCTGTGGGCCATTTTTCATTTGTTTTGTGGCTTTTAAAGATCGGGCAGCAAAAGATCTGATGGTTTGGAAAACCGCTCTGCTGTTGAATGCTGGTTTGCTGACAAAACTGTGTGCCAGCAACTAAAACGTCCCCCCTTTTTTTTAGTCTGTCTAACTTTTATTTTAGACGCACTTTCAACTTACAACGTGAAGCATCTTCTTCCATATAAATCATGACAATAAAGTGGCATCCTGTGAATCCGCCATCCTACTTATGAAGCTTCTGAGGGTGTGCTTGTGTTTGTGTCAACCATGTCAGTGAGGAATGTACTGTTATTTTTCAGGGTTGCTTTAAAAACTGAAATAGCCTTAGAAAAAAAAAATCTTTGACACGTATTCAAACATTTGCTGACTTCAATTCATCTGTGATTGAAGTTGCAGGGTGCCTGAGGAGTGTGTGTCACTTCCAGATGAAAGGCAATTTAGGACATATCTAGTTGCACTAATGCTTTTGCAGCCACCTGTTACAGTCTATACAGCGTTCAGGTTCACCTGCTGTAGTTGCGCTATATGGCTGAACTTCCCTTGAACATTAAACATTGTCGTCAAATTTTAGTTTGGCAAATGTATTGTCACACAGGATTAAATGAAGACATTTATTCTAATGCAGAAGGACATGTTTGATGCTGCTGGTGGCTTTCAGGTTAACATTTGCAACCTTGTTTATTGCTTGGAATGGAAAAGAAGTCACTTGTTCTCAAAATAGCCTTTAAATTTTAGTTATGGAAGTTTATTCACTGGTAGTTTGAAATAAAAATCAGTAGGTCTGGTCTAGTATGATGCTCCAGGGTGATTTCCTTGCTTCATTTTAGATTCACGGAAGTTTCTCTGTCATCTGTTTACATATGAGTAGTTAATTCCAGAGCTGTTTACTACAGTGGTAATCCTACCTTGTGTGGAGCTTTGAGGAGACGGTGGATGCCTGCTAACTGGTTGATGAGGGGGATATCCTCTCTGAAGGTGTACAGCGGCGGTCTAGTCGGTTCTGGAAAGTTAGTGCTGTTAAACGGATCGGTGTCATCTAAAAACTGAACCCTGCAGACAAACGTGGCCATGGCGCATCCATGCAAGTAGCTCCTCTGAGGGTTTGGTGAGAGCCGAAGTGATCGCTCCGCGCGCCGAGCGCTGCTCTGCCTGTAACGACAACAAATCCCTGTCGCCAAGTGCGCCCTGCGCAGCCCGTCCTCCTACAGGACACGAATGGAGGGGGAGTGGATAGTGAGGAGATGGCACGAGACGCCGGTTAGGATCTTGTCTCTCCTCCTTGCTGTGGTTTTGCTCGCTCTGAGCTTTTTTTTTATGCCGCTGAGATATTCTCGGAGAAGCAGGTGGTCAGAGAGGAGGCAGCTTGGTGCCGGAGAGTGAAGGATCAGCGCAGCTTGGGACAGCCGGTCTGCTGTCTGTCTGAGTCCCAGTAAATCCACACTCTCCCCAACCCCCCCACCCCGTGCTGTGTCTATTTTCCCCTCTGCCTCATCTCTCCCTCCTCCCTCCCCCCTTCAGATCACTGTCTCCGGCTTACTAGAGGCTTCCTATATGAAAATGAACTACACTAATCCCATGTCAATTTTATTTTGAACAATACAGATATTTAATACAACATGATTATCAAAAATAACATTTAAAAATGAAGAACGGGTATAAAATTACTGGAAAAAAATACAAAAAGAAATAAAAAGAAATGAATAATGGGAAAAAAAAAGCGTTCGGATGAACCAGTGGTTGAAGTTAAGCTACTTTTATTTGTTGTACACTTTATCTGTGTTTGTATTTTTTCATTGTACAGAATTTTATCGCACTAATAAAATATCCCAGAATAGCAGTGTGGTAAAAGTTGTAAAAACATATTAGAAGTTCACTGTCTGCAGCAAATCCTCATCTGTATGTGATCAGCTGTACTTTTAGGTGAGGAGCAGTGGCGACCTCTTGTGGCCAAAGTGTCCATGCAGGTACACAGTCCCTTCTCGACTTCTTGCCAAGCAAAAAAACGTAGTGGGGGCTCTCTTTTTTTCAAAAATTAGATTTATCTCAAATTTTTAATTTTCTATTCATCTAGCAAATGTTTTGAATTGGAGGTCGTTTAGAGGTACCTAGAAACCGAAAAAAGGGTGGCACCAGAAAATGACACCTTAGAAAACAAAGTAGATCTTCTGAATAAATAATGAACTGATCACTAAAACAGAATTCGTCATGTAACTAAAAAACAAACCAAAATTTGTAAAAGCAAATAGCTCATGATAATTTTTACTATCAGCAACTGTTTACTTGATGATCTTGCATTGTACGGTTTAGCTACATATATTCAGTTCATTAATAACAAGAAAATCTTCAGCAGTTTTGTCAGTGCTTCTACATCAGGGGTGTCCAAGTCCAGTCCTCAAGAGCTACTATCCTGCACATTTTAGATGCATCCCTTCTCCAACACATCTTAGTGGGATGAGTGGCCCATCACCAGGCCTCTGCAGAACTGTGTGTGGAGAAGAGATGCATCTTAAAATTGCAAGACTTGGGAACCCCTGTTCAACAGCATTTTTTTGCAGTTAAACTTTTACATAACTGTCACATTAATTTGTTTTATTTTTATTTTGGTCCCGCTTAGCTGCAACCAATAGCTGCTGCTATTCTTCCTGGACTCCATTTGGTAATTCCAGTGAAATATTTGTGCACATATTAACATCGATACTGACAAATACCTTTACATCTACATGCCAACATATTGCAATAGTGCATACAGATTCTGAACTATGCAATTAGTGTACATATATTCATACAGTACATGCACACACTCATACAGAACATAAGTACTGTGCAGGTGTGGAAAAAAAAATTGTTACCTTAGAACGTAAATAATGATTGTTAACTTTTTTATTCAATTCACAAAATGCAAAGTGAGCAAACAACAACAAAAAAATCTTAATCACGTCACATATTTGGTGTTACTACCCTTTGCCGTCAAACCAGCATAAAATCCTTTAGGTACAAAGCACATCAATGCATGAATGCTGAGGATCATACTGTAGATGCAGGTGTCTGCCAAGGAGAAGATGTACTGTAGTGCCACCAGCTTAGAACTGGTAGAAACCTGTGGGATCCAGACTCATCTACTGTCTGGATAAGGCTGGTTACAAGTGGTCTTCATTGAAAAGTTGCAGCCAAAAAGTCCTACCCCTGACTTGGAAACTAGGCAAAGTGTCCCAACTATGCACGAAAACATATGAACTTAGTTTACTTTTCCGGGAAGACCACTTTAAGCCAGACTTTTCCGGACAGTAGATGAGTCTGGATCCCACTGGCAGCATTTTAAAGAAAGCTGGTTCTGTGCTGGGGATAACTCTGGAGCTGCTGGAGCTGATCGTTCAAAAGAATGCTGCACAAGCTGATGAAGATGATGGAGGACTCTTCCCATCCTCTCCACAACATGGTGAAGAATCAATAGAATGTGTTCAGTGGGAGGCTGCGTCAGGTTCGCTGTAGGACGAAGAGATACAGAAATTCATTCCTGCCAGCAGCCATCACCTAAAGAACAAGACTGACTGGCTTTTTTGTTTATTTATTTAAAAAAAAAAAGTGAGCTTTTACAATACTGAATTTCCTTCTGGGATAAATAAAGTATTTTTCATTTAATTTCATTCATTCATTTTAATCTGGCTAAAACCTTGATCTAAATAAAAAGTACCCCAACGCCAAGACATGTACTGTAATGATGTCTTATGCAGACACAAATTGGACCAAATAAAATATGGTGTCTAAACTAATTTATATGTGACATCAACTTCTCATTCGCTGCTGCAGGTAGACTGACAGCAGATAAGATCAAATAAAATGAGATGGTCCATATTTCAGCTTTTTACTTAATTATTTTTATTCATCTGTAAAATCGGGACTTTTGTTCAACTAAATGGGAAAAACTGTTGACAAGTATCTCATTCATACCACAAGAGGGCAGAAAATGTCTTTTTTTTTTTTACTACACAAGTCAAAAGAAAATGCATCTCCAATGCACTGAAAGGTGCAGATTCTCACACCCTGTTGATGGTCCTCTGTCTCACATTACAAAAGACTGTATTGAATTATCATCGCATATGATGATGCTGAATAATCGTATTACATTCATTTAGAAGAAAAAAACAAATACACTTTAACGTCAAATAGTTGTGTGTATACACCTGTAACTGCAGTCCAGATCAGCAGGAAGCTTTCTAACAGCTTTTGGGAGGAAGCTGTTGATGAGTCTGGAGGATCTGAGTTTTAATGATGCTGGACTGTTTGCTTGGTGGCAACAGTAAAAAGAACTTGTGATGTAGGTGTGACTCTGGAAGAAGCCTGGGACAGAGGTGAGGGGGATGATCCTCAGACTATCATCTGCAGGGTTAGTGTCTCTGTAACACTGCAGCTGGAGCACCATGTGGATATCAAACATGTCAGAACGCTCTAAATTATGTCTCTAATGAAGGTAATGAGGATGCTGGTGAGAGAGAGATTTGTTTCAGCTTCCTCAGGAAGTGCAGTCTCTGCTGGGCCTGTTTTATTATTTATTTATTCATTCATCCTTTTAATAATGAGCTTCATAAGTGGCTCAGTATTTTGTTGTCCACTTCCAATTTTGTTTGTTTTTTCTAAATTATTCTTCTCAACCACAATTCAGAAGCCATACTGTACTTCATTAAAGGGACCCTGTGTAACTTTTGACCACTAAGTCAACAGTTAAACCAGTAACTTCCCACAGGCCACACAACTGTCGCAAAATTAAACAGTCTCTATCTGTGTGTTGGAATCGTGTTTGCAGACCACTTTGAAGAGCTGATAGCGAAGTCATCGAGCCAGGAAGCGAAGCGTTTCGGGTCACATGATTCAATGAGAGACAGATCCACTCCTGCAAAGTTATAATGTCTGTTTTTAGGAAGGTAGCCCCCTTGGAGCAACGACGTGCGTCAAGTAGTATATTGACCCAAGAAATCATCTATTATTACTTACATTATTAGGCTAATGTTTGGGTCAAAAGTTACACATTGTACCTTTCAATTAGAATTAAGTAAATTTCAATTTATTGTTACTTTTTAGTTATTTTCTTGTTATTTTGAACAACTACTGTGAATTTTTTTCTTAAATGCGAGGGTATGACTACATTTTAGGATGACTGTACATACAGTCATACTCATAGGTTTACTTTAGATGACTACAACTTTTTTGAGGAGCTAGGTTGTGTGGTAACAGCCTAAATCCTGGTCAGAAGATGTCAAAGTCCACTAGTAGAAAATCTGCTGAGGACTTGCATATTTATATCAATGGACAGCTTCTCTGTCAACCTTTGAAACACCTCAGAGGAGAAGAGATGGTGGTATTCTTGTGTGGTTAATTAGATAGCTGCCCCCCCCCCCCCCCCACACACACACACACACACACACACACATTTAGTCACACACATTTAGTTTAACTTCACAGGCACTTAGGAGGCCGTTTTCTCCTAATCTTTGCCTGAAAGGTTGAGCATTTTGTCAAGTGGCCCCTGGAGTAGATGGAAAAGAAGGAAACAGAAAGTGAGCCCAAACAGGCCGGAACTGTTCACTTGTGAAGCCTTCAGAGGGTTTCTTCCAACCTTCATCCCTGGAAGGAGGTTGTTCATTTTGTTTTGTTTGTTTTTATTTTTTTATTGCAGAAGTTTTTAAAGTTTGTTTGAAACTGATGTCTATGGAATAGATGAAAAAGACTGGGAAATACTGTAGAGGCTAAAACACGAGCACTATAAAACCACAATGTGTCACTGTAAAACCACTATGTGCACTTAAAGTCATTTATGTTAAATATTAACTCTGGCAGGTTAAGTGACTGTGTTATGTAAAGCTGAAATGCCAATTTTACAGTTGATGGGTTAAATGACTGAGCATCATGATTAATTTTTGAGCTAGGAAGTTTTATTCCAGGGTTCATAGTGCAGCTTTACACCACTTGGTTTCAGTGATGTATCTGACGAAGCAAGTGGCCAAATGGAGCAAAGAAGCAGCTTTTACTGAATCCTGAAACTCTACCCCTTGACTGTTGCATGCATCAACACGTAAACAAAAACATGTCCTTGTTGCCAGATAGTTAATCATATATCACCACCTCGAGTCAACTAAGAGCTCCAAGGCCCAAATTGTGCATGTTAAAATTAAGCTGTGAATGCTTTTTATGCAATATCTGCAAATGTCATCTTGTGGAAATACATCTAGTGGTTCACTTGTGATCCAAACATTTACTACAGTAAAAGCACACTAGGAGCCCCTCAGTTATCAGGCCCCTTTCTGAAGGAACCAGTACCCAGTTTGGATTTAGGAAGAGGATGCCCACTCTACCTTAAAGGAATAGTACACCCACAGAATAATGTGACCTTATTTTCTACTTACCCTCATGCTGAGCAAGACTCTGGAGCACTTTCTTAATATCTCAAATGCAACTGGCGATCAGGAAGGCTTTTCGTTATCCACTGACTTTCATATAATGGAGTTCGCCAGGGTCCGAGCCAAAAAGCTTCATAAAAGTCCACAAAAACTTGTCAATATTAATCCATACTGCTCGTCCAATGTAATCCATGTGTCCTAAGTGGGTAGCGTCCATAATTTACTCCAAATGACATCATTTAGTACATTTTAGAGCCTAAACAGTTCTATATCCTTTTTTCCTGCAAGTGCGCCAAAGCGCTTTCGGGACACGACAGAAGCCTCGGCGTTCAGAGCCTACTCTGCCGATAATGCAAGCGTAGAAGAAGATATTCGCTGTTCACATTGTGCTAAGAGAACCAGAGCTGCAGACAAACCGGGACGAACACAGGAGGGGTTGGATATTGATTTAAAACAAAGAAAGAAAGAATAAAGAGAACGTGTGATCTCGTCTGCTGCGGTTTCCGTAGTGTCCTGATCTCTCATGGACGCGCTTCGCGGCAGCTACATGTAGTACTGTTTAAGCTAAAAAAATATACTAAATGATGTCATTTCCAGTAAATTAAGGACGCCACCCACTCAGGACACTTGGATAACATTGAACGAGCAGTATGGAGGAATACTGACAAGTTTTTGTGGACTTTTATTGACATTTTTGCTCGGGCGCGGGGACCACCATTATTTGAATGTCGGCAGATAACAAGAAGCCTCCCAGATCTCCAGCTGCATTTGAGATATCAAAAAAGTGCTCTAGAGTGTTGTTCAGCATCGGGGTGAGTAGAAAATGAAGGCCCATCATTCAATGGGTGTACTATTTCTTTAAAGAACAGGCTTTAAACTTTCCTTTTTGACTAAGCTTACAGTTACAGCTTGCTAGTGTGACCCTTGACCCTCTCTTTAAACTTAGTCTGCTGGGACACATCCTCTGACGCATTGAATATTCCCCTCCCTTAACTCTTTATCGTCCATGTTCATTCTTCATTAACTTTCTGTACCCCTTGTCCAACTCAGGGTCGCAGGGGTCACTGGAGCCCATCCCAGCAGTTTGTCAGGTAAGATGCAGGGTACACCCTGGACATGTTATGTCATCAGTGTCAACTCTTTTAGTGTCTCGGCAGGTATCCATGCTTAGAGTTATGGTGCTTGTTGACTCCTCTTCCTCATCCTTGCCTCCTTAACTAGTAGAGGTAGATGGTTGGTATTTCCGAGCCTGGTTCTGCTGGTTCACCCGCCATCCCATGGATTCATAGAATGGGGGACTGGATCGAATAAAAGATTTAATGCAATCTGTTCATTTACTTAGCTAGAAAAATCATTCTGATGTCTTGGCTTAAATAAACTTAATGCATTCTGCATCGTTTCTGTTAAAAAACCTTCTGGTATCTTTGTATCCAGCTGTATTTGTATACTAGAAGAGAGGCTTGTGGTCCAACGGCAGGCTTTTCCGCGTCTTCTCATGAATTTCCGTCTGATTGACTGCATCCCATGAGGTATGAAGGAAGCTCCGCCCTCCGCTCTTATTTCGTACAGACAGCAAATAGAGCGACAAACAAGTTGTTCCGTCATGCTAACAAACAGTAGCAATTAGCTTCTCAAATCTGAAGCTACAGTCATGCGGTCTTCACTTCTAGTGTGTAGGGAGGGTTACCTGCCTTCCAATGGCGATGAAACCCCACGTGGGATACGCTATTTGCAATGTGACGTAGGGCGAGGCTGTTCTGATCGCCTTTTCTTCGTATTGTTTCTCTATGAGAAGCACAGCCGACTGGGGGAACGCAACGCAGCAAGTCAGCACGTGTAAGTAAACAAGGGAAACCCTCCGTATTTCAGAAGAGCGAGTTAAACGGGTTTTCAGTGGAAGGAGAATCTTTAAAATTCAAATAATAGCTGGGGGTGCACATACATGGAGGCTGCCGTATTTGTTCCACCATTTTTAATACGGTGTCCCTGAATGGACAAAACAATGTGTGAAGTGAGAGCCCTCTGCACATTAAAACTGCTGTACCAGCTTTGTTTAATGGGAGTTAGAGCACTGTTTGAGATAAGCAATACCTTAAAAGACATTAAAATTGTTCCTCATGTAGCACAGTCATAGCTACACCTGAGACCACTGGATCCACTCACAAATGAAAACATCCTTTTGTCTGGGAGAATTTTGGCCACTAACAGCCACCATACATTCACAACAGTGCTTGGAATATGAAGTCATTTTGAAAGAAAACATCTTTTCTTTCAAATACCCATCTTTACTACTAGATATCAGTAATTGTTACATACTTTACCTTTAAGATGCTTGATTTCAGCAGTTGACTGTACGTTTTCCATGTTATAATTCAAACAAATTAATGGATGAATTTGGACATTATGTGATGCTGCTGCTAATAATAATAACAATAATAATAATAACGATGATGATACTATTATTGTTATTGTTATTTTTTTGCTATCCTATCCAATGTTGAAGTCCTCTGTATTGCCGTGCTTTTGACCCCAACCTTTGAGCAGTTGGTGAATATACACCAGATAATGACAACACGTGGCTAGTAGGGCTATAAAAACATTTTGAATTAATTGCCATCCCCTCCCTTCTTGATGCTTTCTATTTGTGTACAATGCATGTTTGTCCAACACACACATTCAGGTCCCATTGGCAGCGAGGGGATATCCGCCTTATCTGTTGTTTACTGCTGCCACCCTGTATCATGCTGGCTGGTTAAGCCGAGGAGGAGGGGTTTGAATGCTGCGTATGCCAGTAACTACAAACCCCAGCTTAGTTTGCCTTTAACAAAACCATTTATTTAGCATATATTATACAGAGACTGTCAATGATTTTTAGAGCTTCAGCTTTTAAAAAGTAATTCAGGCTCAAGTTGGTTGGATTGGTGATTGATTAGCATAATTAACTTTGTGTTCTCTGATTTATGAGACACTTACAATTAATATATTTCTCGACTGTCCAGTCTTAACTGTGATGTAAAATGCATGAAATACAAGTTAGTAAAGGTTCTGTTAGTAAATATTAAAAGACCCTTTTCAGGTCATATGGCAAGATAATGAGCAGTATATAAAAGAAGGAACTGGCCTTTCGGTCTAATGAATTCTCAGGTGAGAAGGACTGCTGGAGAAAAGAAAGGTTTGTATAAAAGTAGTAAATATTTCACTACTTTTACTTGTCAGTTAATGAATGAGTTTATTGTATCAATAATCTTTGAAGTTGATAAGAGCCACCCACCATTTCATATCAGCTTTTCTCAATTCCTCACAATAAAACCTTTTACCGGACACAAAATTAGTCAGTGCCTCAGAGGAAATAACAAGTTATCAACATTTTTGAATAATATTCAAGAACACTCAAAAATAAATCTCCAAAGAAATACCATGAAGGACACAAAGAAAGAACTTTTTTCAATCATCACTTCTGGGGCAGATTCTGATACTATGATGTAGATGCTAAAAAGTCAGTTAAAAAAATAGAAAAGAAAAGAAAACTATGTTTTTTTTTTTAACTGAATTTCATTGAGAATTGTTACAATGTGGCTTCACAGAGGGTTTAGGTTTCTTTTATCAAAATCTCCCTTTGCTCCCCTCAGCAAGCCAAACTCAAAGCTTTAAAACAATAGACCGCAAGGCAGTGGATGGTACTTTGGCAGCTACATCCAACTTTTACAGAAAATTTTGAAATAAATAACAGAAAAAAAATAGTTATATAATAATGGAACAGGGATAAAATTGTATGACAAAGATTAGGATTTGGATTTGTGTGTCACGTGCAGGTTAACATGCAGTTAATACTGCACATCTTTTGCAGACACTGGCTGTGTAAATGTCCTGAAAAAAGGGATGAGTACTTCATGTGATGTACTTCAGTAAACTAATCTCAAAACAATTAAAACCTCTTATTGGGGGCACCAAATATTTTTCAAAAACGGTGATAATAAAGGTATAATTTCCTAACCCTTTAACTTTTGGTAATCTTAAGAAAGAATTGCTCAGGTGAATATTAACACTGTTTAGTGTATATATGGTAATATTTGATTGTATTTGTGATATGTAACAATATTCGATAACTAGTAATATTCAAAATGTATTTAGTTAAAGGACACAACCAACCTTTCTCCCTGAGAACAAAATTTCAAAAAGGCCCAACCCTTTAAAATGATCAATTATGACAGTCGTAAATTTGACGCATCATTTAGTTTTTCCATATCAGCATGCAGATCGCAGCTATCACGCTGTGACAACAGAGTGAACTTTCAGCCTCAGCCCTGCTCCACCTGCATCGTCACGCTTGATTATGAAAACAGTAAAAGTTCTGATTGCTGCATTTCCTCGGTTTCCATTTTATGGATTGTGTGACTGTTTTATGACAAGTTTTTAAAGATAGATAATCAAGGATTGTACACAACGAACTTGAAGGACAATTACATTTAAGAGATAAAAGGAACCATGAATATAATAATGAACAAACAAAGGTCATGCTCAGTCATAGCAAGGACGACATGACGAGGCCTTTAAATTTGAAGTGGCGATATAAAAAATATCTAATGTTTCAGTGGTTCCGGTAAACTGGGCCACCAGTAAAAGCATCTGATCTCATAACTTACTGGTGTTTCCAGCCCCTGTTTTTAGCAGGTAATCCAGCTGTTATACTTGAAGTTTGACTTCTGCCAACTCCTTTCAGTTTGCTGTCAAGGAATTCAGGTTGTAATTAAGCCTTCGTTATTTCATTCATCTGGTAGATTAAATGTTACTTTAACAAAAGTATTGTGGTGCACGTGAGCTAGCTGCCTCATTCATAGTGACCAGGTATGATTGATTTTGTTGTAATCATTTCACTTTCCCCTAATGACGCTACTCTCATTGTTGGGCTCATAAGATTGTAACAATCTCTATATAAAAAATTATTAATTTAGATCATTTGTTTTTCCTCACTTTCCTGATCAGTGTTGCCTCTTCAACAATGTTGCCTTAAAAGTCCAAAGTTGGAGTTGGGGATGACGTGTTGACCGTGTTCCCATTTGCTCATTGACCAGGCTAGCTCATAAGCTACTTAAGCTGATAACACATTAGGGTGTCTTTTGTCTCTACCAACATCGTAGCGATGTGTTTACTGAAAGAGTGTGGACATTGCTGTGTACGGAAATAATTAATCAGACAAAAACTAAGAGCAATGTCTCCACTTAAAGGGACTAGAGGCAGGAATTTAAAAAAAAGAAACTAACATTCATGTCCATTTTTTTTAATACTAATGGGTGATGAAGCGCTAAATACCAAAAATAACGTTTCCACCCACGTTTCTCTCTGTTGCCTTGAACAGGCTGTGTGCTGCAAAATACGCTGCAATTCGGTGTCCAAATTTCCCGCGCTGCCCTGCGGACGTCAAATGACCTACATCCGCGTTTTGATACAGGAAGAAGACGGTCGAGGTAAATTCAAACACTGTAATGGATAGTTATGGATTCTTCTGCCGTCAGCAAACGATCCAGATCAACTGAAAGACACTAAAAAGTGTAACTACGAAGAAAAAGCTTAGTAAACAACATTATAGCTTCAGTTTGTGCACGCTCCCGTGACGGCTTGGCTTGTGGCTGCAGTTACCTGAAGCACCAGTCGCGGCAGTCGCAAGTTTCATCTCTTAATCTTGCCTCTAGTCCCTTTAAGTGTGAGGCAGCCATGTTTGATTCAGAGGTTGGGGCTAGTGAAGTTCTTTGACTTTCCCTGAGTGGGGAATCCTTTTAAGTTGGGATTCCCCACTCAGAACTTAAGAAATTCCAACTTCTAAGGTTAAAGACACGCAACGTAACTTTTAGACTTTAAAAATATGCGTTTCTGACTCTTTTTGATGGCACACCAACATTCATTATGCGTATTTTCGAGCCGTCACCGCGCAGCAGCGTCCCGAGGCTCAGAAACTGCAGTTTTGTATCCAGGATGGGGTCCTGACGTTGCAGTCAACTATTAGTTGCACACAGCGTTATGTACTAGCAAACGGATATAAACCAGATATGAACACAGCTGGTGTTTTAAACATGCATCACGTCGGATTTGGTAAAGAAATGCAAGGAAACGTTACTGGAGGAAGAGAGGAAAAGAAAGAGAGGAAGGGACAGAACAAGAGTCAAGATAAGACTGTCTTTTACTGGCTGGAGTGAATCACAGTACATGTACAATGCAAGATGGATGCTAGTTTAGCCGTCGATAGGGGTCGCATCACTGAAAAAATTGCTCAAAGTTCCGTTGTGCGTCTGTCAAAGAAACACATCAAAACACATACTGAAGTGGTTACTGACAAGTCAGGAGATTTGCAGTGGTGCTTGCTACTGTAACTACAATGTGCTTCGTTCATGTAGCACTTAAGGATCAACAACACTAGTAGGGAATATTTATAGATAGAGAATACAGCAGTTGGCATTTTGCTGTAAAATCTAAAAGTTTTGTTGCTTGGTCAAAATACCTTATTCTTGCCTTTTCAATTGTGCCGATTTGTCATATTACAGCATTTTTGATGTGATTGCAAAAATCAAAATAGCCACAGTTCTATTGAGGGTTCACTGAGTGTCTATTGGGCCGCAGACAAGGCCATGGAAGTCTGCAAGTTCAGAAATGATTAATCTCACTATCATGTTAAAAGTTCCTCATTGGAAAAGTCAGTTTGCAGTATGTAGTATTAGCAACCTTCAACCAAAAGCCTGGTAAAAGAGAATAACTGAAAATGCTTCGGCTTATACTCAGTATACAATCAGTTGAGCTGCTTTCTTAGGTCTTAGCTTATTAGTGCTGGGTTTGACAGCCCTACATTCTCCATCCCTCTGCCCATTATTCCATAAGATAACTGAAGTTGCCTCCTTCTGTGGAATGGATGGATTATTTAGGCAAAATACAGTAATAGGGGATTATCACGCTTACCGGAAGTTCCCGGATTTTGGACACTTCCTCTTCCGGGCCATGTTAACGACAGCCGTTCCTGCTCTGTTATACTGTGTAAATCGGATAAACTGCAAACATGCTCAAGCTTTCATTCTAGACTGAAATGATACTAAGGAAGAAGTGGATCTAAGCGATCGATTCGCCGCGGTGAAGGGCCAAACTTTATGATAAAACACACGTTTGTTTGTCGCTGGTGGGGCACAACACCGGCACTTCACAGCATGCTAGTATTAGCCAGCTAGCGTTTACTGACGTGCTTAACATTGTGCGTCTTAAAACACACAAACATCTGAAAATCGGGCCTGTACCCCCGCGTGGAACAACTGGGGACCGCCAAGAAAGGAGACGCTTTCAGATGCTTGTGTGTTTTCAGCAGCACAAAGTTTGGCACGTCATCGAGCTGGCTAATGCTTACAGGCTAACACGACTGCGCAGTCTGCCGGCCACAAACAAACGTGTATCGTTTTATTATAAAGTTCGGTCCTTCACTGCGGCGTATCGGTCGTTTTGATCCACTTCTTCTTTAGCATCACTCAGTCTGGAATGAAAACTTGGCATTGCCGTTTATCCGATTTACAAAGTTTAACAGAGTAGTAGCTGACGGACTACTGTTAGCTAGTTAGCATTAGCCAGCTTGATGACGTGCCTAACTTTGTGCGGCTGAAAACACACAAGCATCTGAAGGCGTCTCCTTTCTTGGCAGTCCCCAGTTGTTCCCCTGGAAACGGGGGGGGGGGGGGTACAGACCCGATTTTCAGATGTATGTGTGTTTTAAAACGCAAAAGTTAAGCACGTCGGTAAACGCTAGCTGGCTAATGCTAGCATGCCGGTGTTGTGCCCCACCGGCTACAAATAAACATGCTACGTTGTTTTATTATAAAGTTCGGCCCTTCACTCTGGAGAATCGCTTTGATCCACTTCTTCCTTAGTATCACTTCAGTCTGGAATCCGTGAAAATTTCAGTAGGGTTGGCGTTTATTCACGTTATCTACGAAGTAAAGCAGGGACATTGAACTGGACCGGAAGTGGGCCGTCTAACTGTTTAAAACCGGAAGTTCGGAACACGGAAGCATGATAATCCCCTATTCTGTTTACATAAAACAGTATTTTACAGTGTAGCCTATGCATGAAATTTACTGCTGAAAGTTTGTGGAAAATGTCATTTTTATCTCATGAAAACTGTCACCAAGTGTACTGCGTTGCAACAAGGAAATACTTGCTGCCTTAACTGCATCAATTTGGGAAGTAAAACATATTTAGAGATCATTGTTTCATTTGTGGAAAGCAAAGAAAACTCTTCACCCCCACATGTTGAGTTGAACCTTTTTTGGCAAAACATGCTGCATTTAAATTATTAAGGACAAAACTAAAACTAAAGGACCCCTAACCAGACCACTATCAGCAACACATCATAAAGAAGAAACCCCTTTCTTTTTTGGTGTTCTCTGAGTCCACATATATGACATTTAAATGCATGAAGTCCCTGCCAAAGTAACAAAAAAAAAACATTTTTGCTTTCATGTAAAGTTGTCTAATTACATTTGAGCCCCAAATATAAGAGTTTTATATATCAAAGAGCTGTAATTACTGAACATTTCTATAAAGGAGAAGAAGAAATGTTGTGATCTGTTGCCGTTGGGTTCACACTGCAGATGTGGGCTGTAACACTTGTCTCATAAAAACAAATCTCCCTCTGGACCCTGCACATGCACAGCCATACACATGGATTTGTCACAGTACTGAAGAGGCTGCAAGGCCACAAAACATTTCAAGCAACAATGAAGGTTCATGTTAAAAGACCTTTTTAAAGCAGTGATAACGTAGTTTATCTGGAACTCAATCAGTTTCTTTCTGGTTTACTTTTTAAAAGTTTTCAGTGTGGCAGATGTGTAAAATCAGAACATAAGCAACCACAGTATTATGAAGCAATGCAATGCAAGTTTGCAGAGGACATTTTGGAAGGCTGTAAACCTTCTGGACTTTGGTGAGAAAATTACGAAGTTTTAACAAACTTTTTTTTTCTTAAGATTTTATCCACAACTGAGTTTGAAATGAGAATGAGATGTCTAATGCATAATAAGCAAGGGAGAGAAAGGGATACATGCTATACTGATAAATAACATAGAGATAATACTGCTGTTATCACGTGCATTTCCCCTTTAGCTGTGATACGGAGCACTATATAATATCTGCAGCATATAAACGTGAAATTTGCTTTGTTAGATAAATCAGCTATAACTTTAACCCACACAGAACAAAGGGAAAAATTATTATTGCAGTTATTGTAATTATTGTAGTCTTCCTATGATTCTAAAAAGCAAATTCCCAACTTAGATCAAGCCCGGCAAATCAAAAGCCACATCCTTTTTACATCATTTCATGTTTTATTCTGTCTCCAAAACGAACATCGGTTCCTGTTGTCTGGAGTTTTACTTGTGGATCCAATTCTCCTCACTTCATCCAGTAATATTATCTTGGCTTTCTTCTCTGCATTTCTCATAGTGTACGTGATTTTTATGGGGTTTTGTTGTTGCTTTTTCCAGCTGGTTGATGAGTAATTTGTTTTAGCTAGGTGATGTTGTACTAGAGCAAAATGATGTGGCTGGAATTTAGGTTCATGTGGCAGTTTCAGGCTCACAAATGTGTTTAATGACATAAAATCCTACATTCTGCAATCCTGTTTAAATGTCTCTGGTTAAAGCTGACAGTCTCCACGACTAGACCGTTTTCATTGTGTAGCAGTGAATAGTTGTGGAGTCTTCCTATATATAACTATAAGGATTTTACTTAGTGGGATTGTCTGTGGTGATGGATGTCTCACATGTACATAATGGGCATCCTAAAAATAACCTTATGTGACTGTTTTAAATTTACAGTGTAAATATTCATCTCTTTAAATGCTGACACAAGTCAGTCTCTGGTTAATTATTGAATTTTAAGAGATGGCTGATAAGGTTTATATGCACTCAATCAGTGAAGATGAGCCATAACTGTGCATCCTAACTTCAGTGTCCTATTATGTTGAACAAAATGAGAAAAAAAAGAGCTTTTCCAAAAATTGGAAAGTTCCAAGGAGATCTTGACTTAAACAGAGAATAGATTTGTTTCTGTTTTGCTTTGAATCACTTTCAGTAAATCTTTCCAACATAGGTTTTCCATGTCTCCATGATAAGTTGTCACAAACTCAGAGACAGCAAACTCATCTCAGAGAAAGAGTAGGTGACATCTCTTGTGATGCATTAACCATTATCAAGGTTGCGCCTATTTTTCCGTTTAGACTTGCTGACATTACATAATACAACACTGACAGCAATGAGCTACTGATAACTGCAGTTTAGATGCCACAGGTCAAAGTAAGTACCTCACTGCCCCTTCCTCAGACACACAGAACGGGCGGAGGACTCAGAGGGAGAGTCAGCTCACACTCAGCAGCTGTTTACACAGAGGGGATCATTTCAGAGAGCGCAGTTCAGGCTTGCTGTTGTTATCAAAGGGAGACCAAGCTACATTTTCAACATTTGTATCAAGTGAAGTTTACAAAACGCCACCATGAAATTGAAGTTACCAAATCCGGGACTGGACGACAGAATCCCTTCTCACAAAGACCTGGAGAGGATGGAGAAGGAGGAGGCTGGGGACAGACCAAAGTGGGACAACAAAGCCCAGTATCTGCTCACCTGTGTGGGCTTCTGTGTTGGACTTGGTAATGTCTGGAGATTCCCATATCTGTGTCAAAGCCATGGAGGAGGTAAGCATGGATGACCGGCAATTTATCTAAAAAATACGATAATATATAAATATTTTTTAATATCAGTTTATATCCCTGTTGGATATATTTATGCATTCAAATTTTGTTTTCATTGAGACATCAAAACTAATTCTAAAAAGTCAAATAAACGACATTTAAGAGACAAAGAACAATTTAAGTATTGATTTTACGTGTTTAAAAGGATCGTGAGATTTAAGCTAAAGTCAAAATACTTTATTTGTTACAGACTGTTTGGAAGCGATAGAATAACTCATTTTTGCAAACTTAAAAATCAAAGAATAATTCATAATCTAAAAAATTATTAAAATGTGCAATCAGAACTAACTTTGATTAAACTTTAATTCCACACAAAAGTGAAAATGCAACTCATAAAATGTTCAAAGCTCTTTAGGTTTTATTGGCGTCTTAATAGGAACATTTTTGTGAGTCTAGTTGGTTGCTGTGAGATGAATGGAATAAAACACACTCCGGCTAACCCATCACATCGTGATTTTTTAAAATTTCATTTCCAGGAGCGTTCATGATTCCGTTCCTCATCCTGCTGGTTCTGGAGGGAATCCCACTGCTGCACTTGGAGTTCGCTATCGGCCAGCGGCTGAGGAAAGGCAGTGCAGGAGTATGGAGGGCTATCAACCCTCACCTCACAGGAGTTGGTGTGTATAAAAAAAAACAAAAAAGATAAAAAAAAAAAAAGCATGGACTTGTGGTTTATTTTCTTCCTTTTTTTTTTTTTTTTTTTAGTAAATTCTTGCTCACAGTTTGGCTCCAACGAAAGCAATCTTATTGATCAATATGTCTGCCAAAATTTGATAGATTATTATGATATTTTGTGCGCTCATTCATGGTTCCCAGATGACTCCTTTTCATTGGATGATCCAGTGGCACCACAAAAACCTTTTTTTTCTCCAGGATGGTGTCAGTTCTATAAGTGATGATTATGTTGCGTCATTTAAAAAAATGTAAAGTGTTTTAGGTTTTTTGGCCATGATTGGCCAAAATGGTTTTGGAGCTGTCTTAATGAAGTACTTTTCGGCACTTATCTGTTTTTGGGGATAAATTATAGGGGACTGGTTCTTAAAAAGGAACTGAAAAAGAAGCTCATTGAGTTCACAACTACTAAATTACTGTAATTGATAATATCTCTGGCTCTATACTAATACTGAAATGTAATGGGAGGGTTGCATGCCTTTGGTAATGCCATGAATAATACTTTATTGATCCCACATGGGAAATTTCAATATTTTCGTGGTATTCTTTTTGGGACAAAAAACCCCCTCACCTTTCATTTAGCGCCATCAGCAGGCCAAATCCAAATTATATGTGAGAAACTCATTTTCTCTTTGCACTTCATATTCTACAGTACAAACTTTATCATGCAACACAGTGGTAATGTTGCATCTGCTAACATTTAGATACTAGTGGGAATATAACCACATCTTTTTCAATGATGTTTTTCAGGTATTGCATCCTTGCTTGTGTCTTTTTTGGTGGGTATGTACTACAACACCATCATGGCCTGGATCATGTGGTATCTCTTCAACTCCTTTCAAGATCCTCTGCCCTGGAGCCAGTGTCCTCTCAATGCTAACAAAACAGGTATGGCTTCATCTATCAAAAAAGCTCCCAAATTTGTTGTGTGCTGTTGCAGATTGTGACCAAATTTACTAACAACGTAGGCAGCAATCTTTAAAAAAAAAAAAATCCTAAACTTAATTTTACTTTCAAAGGATTGGTGGAAGAGTGTGCAAGGAGCACCACTGTTGACTACTTCTGGTACAGAGAGACTCTGAACACTTCGACAGCTATAGATGAGGCTGGAGGTCTGCAGTGGTGGATGGTTCTGTCCCTGGTCGCTGCCTGGACTTTGCTCTATGTTTGCTGCATCCGTGGCATTGAGACAACTGGCAAGGTCTGAGCGTCAAATTACATCTGGGAAATCTAACGTGCAGGTCTTTTGAGGATCTTTGGGTTATGTGATATAATTTCATTTTTCAGGCTGTGTACATCACCTCTACGCTGCCATATTTGGTCCTCACCATCTTCCTGATCAGGGGACTGACTCTCAAAGGCTCCTTAGATGGAATTAAGTTCCTCTTCACACCAGATGTAAGCAATGTTTTCACTCACAAAGCAAAATTTGCCATCATTATTTATGTCATGCAAGAATTCAAAAGCAGTTAGACCTTTTTAAAAAATGTTCATATTGGTTTTCATGCAGGGAGAGGACATTTTTAGCCTGTCTTGAATCGACTGTTTTTGTTTAACTGTAGCTAGCTACAGCCACGAGTCCAGGGGCTGACTTGGCTTATTATGGCTGATGATATGACCACTTGATTTTTCTTGTAGAACATTTTTTACTGTTTCATCTTCTGACAAAAACCAAAGGTTTTTATGATGGAGAAATCCATGCTTCTCCATTTGTCCAAGTTTTTAATGCCAAGCTAAAAAGTAGCCAGTGTACCCCATCAGTCTTGAGTATTGAACACTCGAGGCTAACGACTGCAGATATAAAACTGATAAGTGCTGTCAGATAATAATAAGAGACGGTTTCAAGAAGCTCATACTTACTGAATTGCTGAAGTATTATCAGTCTTATCTTGGCTCTTAGAAACACACTGTGTTTTCAGAAATGCCAAGTTCTTCCTTAACACCTTTGCTAATCTGAACACACAGTGTTCTAAGGTGTGCGGAAACTCAAGATAACTACAATGAGCTAACAAAGATAAGAAATCTATAAATGTGTCTGCCATAAATCCTCAACACATGAGTGGTCAAAGCTGATAATGAGGTTTGAAATACAGTAAATTCTGAAAAATGCAGCTAATCAAGCTAATGCATGTAGACCAGAGGTGCCGACTCCAGTCCTCAGGAGCTACTATCCTGCATCCCTTCTCTAAAACACCTGAATTGCCACATGTGAATGTCACTCAACTCTGCAGAGGCCTGATAATGAGCCATTCATTTTATACAGGTGCATTGGAGAAGGGATTCATCTCAAATGTACAGGATAATAGCTCCCGAGGACTTCGGTACCAGACCAATGTTCTTGTTCCATTGTGTCTGCCAGAAGGTCAAACATAAGATAAAATAAAATAACATAATAATCCTTCACTCCTTAATTATTAACAATAATGATGACAGTGGGAGAGTGTTTACCAGCACCTGTTAATTATCACACTTTCCCATCTGTAACAATAAACAGCTTTATCAAGTATTTATTGTTTTCTCTATTTCAGGTAAATGAGTTGATGAACCCAGCGACATGGTTGGATGCAGGCGCTCAGGTCTTCTACTCCTTTTCTCTGGCCTTCGGAGGTCTCATTTCTTTCTCCAGTTACAACTCCGTTCAGTAAGTAAACTGACAGATGTGCAATCGAACATGGACTCTCAGCGCAGCGGCTCCACTCACACAATCTTCATTTAAAATATTCCTGCAGCAACAACTGCGAACAAGATGCCGTCCTCATCGCCATCATCAACGGCTGCACCTCTGTGTACTCTGCAACTGTTATTTACTCCATCATCGGCTTCAGGGCCACAGAAAAATTTGATGACTGCTTGGGAGGGTAAGTTTCAGATTCCCCATGAGAAAAGGACTTAAAAGCCAAAAAAAGTAGACAAATTGATAATGAGCTTTTCTTTTATTCCAGCAATGTGTTGAAGCTCATGAATGCTTTTAACTACCCGGAGGGCACCATCACAGAAAGCAACTATGAGACAGTTCTCACCAGTCTCAACCAAACAAATCCAGATATTATACAAGGATTGCAGTTACAGACCTGTGACTTGCAGGTTTTCCTGAGTCAGGTAAGTAGATTAAATTATTTGCTATCTATTTTTGTCTAAAATCTAAATCTTTTATTTATTTAATGGCGTGATAACCTTATGATCATTTTAAGTTTCTTATTAACATAAAATTTGACCTAAAATCTATGGCCTGTGTTTCTTCAGGGTGTGGAGGGAACAGGTTTGGCCTTCATCGTGTTCACTGAAGCCATCATCAAAATGCCCGTTTCCCCTCTCTGGGCCGTTCTTTTCTTCGTCATGCTCTTCTGTCTCGGTCTCTCGACTATGTTTGGGAACATTGAAGGAGTGGTGGTTCCGTTGCAAGACCTCAGAGTCCTTCCCAGGTCTTGGCCCAAAGAAGTTTTCTGTGGTAATCTCCTTTTATATGTCACTAAATTTAAATCTTTTATTTACATAAAATTGTTTAATAACACATTATCTTATTTTTTTTTATTCTTTTTTTTCTTTTGCCAGGATTGACCTGCTTGGTCTCTTTTGCTTTGGGGCTCATATTTGCTCTGCGCTCAGGGAACTACTGGTTGGCTCTTTTTGACAACTTTGCAGGCTCCATCCCACTTTTGGTCATCGGATTTTGCGAAATGTTCTCAGTTATCTACATCTACGGCATAGATAGGTGAGTAACTGGTGGGCTTTAGATGTATTGCCAACTATATACCTACAAATGAATATATGCCTACTGAAATTGCCATCATGATGATGTTATTTATCGCAGTGATACTCTACCGGTTAAAAGTTTGGGATCACTTTAATGAGAAAGTCTACCTCAAATTGATAATTTCACAATATTTATTCAAATAAGAAGGAAAAAAATCTTTTTTTTTTTTTTTTACAAAATTATATTTTAGTGAAATAAAATATTGATTTTATTGAAATTAGAGCACCTTGCTCATGAACAGTGGACCAAAATACCTGTCAACAGGTGCAGAAGTGTTATACAACATTACAGAAATCACTTGATTGCAGTAATGTGTTGTTCAACAAAATTTCCACTTAGAAGCCCCATCATGCTTGTTTTATTCTTTGTTTTTAATATTTCTGTTAAAAAACAATCCGAAATCATTGTCATAATTTTCAAAATGTTTTATCTTTTATTATTTTTGTCAAGTTTGAGATCACTGTCCTGTTGGATTTAATGGGAAAATTATCCCAAACTTTTGACCGGTAGTGTATATCATTCCTAAAGCTCTGAGAGTCGATTATTTGTTCTTAACAAGAAGAATTGACTCATGTTGGAAGCTGAATCTTTAAAAAGGGTGGGACTTTTGTTTAATGGGCGCACCATGCAACTAAACACACGTGATAAAAGACTGGAATACCATTGTGTGAAAGAAGGAAGAGGAGTAGACTCTCAGAGGATAGGGACTGTGGTGGCACAGGTCAGGGAGATAGGTTTAAATACAAGTCTGTTAGGGGAAAAGCAGAGAAATGAGTCAATCTGAAATGGTATTATGCTTTTTAAAAAAAAACTTACACAATTACCTTTGCACTAGGTAAAATTTTTCATTAAGACTTCGGCCTTTATTTATTAGATTTGTTGGTTGTATTCACCTTTAAAAGATTTATTAAAATATCAAACAGTAGCTGTATTTATTTATTTATTTATTTTATTTTATTTTTTTACAGAAAACTAAAAGAAAAAGGATTATAGAAAAGGGTTAAAAAAAAAGGGTTAAAAAAAAAACTATCAATGAATATTAATCAACATAAAAACTATTCACAGTTGCTGAATTAGGTTAAAATAAAGGCTTTGATGGACACTAAATATGAAGCCGTTTAGGAGCTGTAAGAACCAGCTCTACTAAGGTAGCCGAGTCAAATGAATTGAATCTTTGACAGCAGCTGGACTTCTCATCACTGATTTTTATTATGTAAAGAGGCTTGTGTGTGTTTGCACTTGAGAATGCACAACTGTAAATATGTTGCTTTAAAACCGACAAGGGTATAGGTGGAAGTAGACCATTTATGATCCTGTTTTACATCCAAATCATCTAGTCTTCATCATTATTTCAAACCATTATCTTCCTCGATCTATACAGCTCAGATTAGAATGGACCCATAATTTGCAGTTCTCAGATAAGCCACGATCCATAACTGGCCAATGATTTAACACATCATACAAGCTCTTTATTTAATGCTTCTAACCTGAAGCTTTTACAACTAGCAAGCCAAAAAAAGTAATAACAGCTACCGGGCCCTGTGCAGAGCCAGATGTGGTGTTTCCATCAGCCAAGAGCAAGTCATTTATCTAGACAGTGTCTGAGCACACATTTATTAAACACTTCTAAAAGAATGTAATGAAACCCAAACCAGTTTCCTGGGTGTGTTCACACCAACACTTATATCTGTCCACTGGTAACTGGATTACTGAGGATTGTTAACGCCAGGTGTGATGGCCTTTGAGCTGCTAGTGAAACACTCATTTTAACTCATTTTAAGCAAGTTGAACTAAAACTTCTCAATGTAGAAGAAAATAAGATTACAAGTCTTTACAACTTTAAAGATTCAAAACTGTTCACTTGTACAAGGAAACACATACTGAGGCACAACAAATAGACCTGGAGCTTATCTACAGGTAGTTTGTATCCAACTGCAATATGTTCATTATCCACAGAAGTTTTGCTCTGCATGTAAATATCTATCACAAGTAAACACCACAATTTTAAAGAGCCTTCTTGCGATCATATAAAGGACAGACAAGCTCTGACTCGAACAAAAGTGGTCTGTAATATTCAGCAGATTGTTGTACAATTCAAAGCAGAAAAAATAACTGAGCATTTTGTTCTGACCTTGGTACAGAGATCATGTGTCAAAGTCAACATAAGAGAGATAAAAAGGAACAGATTGTGTCTTTTGATGTAGTTAGACTGTAAGAAACAAGGTAAAAATGTCTGTTGTTCCAGTAATATTGTTGCAGAAAGCAGGAATTCTGCACGACAATAAGTTAGTCTGATCAGATATGTGAACCGTGCAATGGATGACAATATTTTTTGTCCTTTTTGTGTATTAATTTGGGACACAGAGGTTGGTGGGCTAAAGTAACAAAAGCAAGCTCAGTCCAGCATCCACCTGTTGAGCACAGACTAACAGTTGCACGTGTTGCTTTGTGCACTGTAACTAATAAAACTGCAAGGTCGTGTTTTATGGGTGGTTTCATACACACTCAGCTACATTACACCTTCTTCTAATTGCTTCTGAACAGGTTTAACAAGGACATCGAGTTTATGATCGGCCACAAACCCAACATCTTCTGGCAGGTGACGTGGAGAGTGGTCAGCCCACTCATTATGGTCTTCATCTTGATTTTCTACTTTGTCACCCAAGTCACCAAGACTCTCACCTATTTGGTCTGGGACCAGGAGGCGGTAAGTGCATTATTATTACAATAATAATATTGGTTAGTGTCAGGTCTCAGTGCATTGTTCTTCACTCATGGTTAAACAATTCTGACCTCCTGCTGTGTTTCTGTAAACTGCATCGCTTTTCTTTAATCTTTAGGAGAGCTTTCCCACCCTCGAAGCGCGTCCCTATCCATCCTGGGTTTATGTCATCGTCTTTATCCTGGCTGGTATTCCATGCTTATCCATTCCCTGCACTGCTGTCTTCAAATTCATTCAGTCAAAATGTTGCAAACAGAAGGAATACAGCGACGATACACTGGACACGATCTCTGCCCAGATACAAATGAATAACAAAATGAAGTTTTAAACAAATTTAACTTAATGTAAATATTTAATATTGACTTGTATGCTGCTTTTTCACACCTGCTAGGTAAAAACGTACTATAGTAAGAACAGCTTTGAAAAGAAAGAAGAAAATATTAAGCTGTTTGCTGTATAAAGCTTTGAAGTAAGGCGTAATTGATACTGTGACATTAGTTTCCTTCTGTGCCATGTTCAGTATATCATTATACATTGTACATTCACAGATTAGTTGGACATTTTGGGATATCTGCCTGATTTGAAACTATTCTTTTACTCACACACATCACACTATTGCAAAAACACACTGAACATATCCAGCATAAAAATATGCCATCAATTTCACACAACAGAAAGGTTTAATGAAGATGCATTTTAGTTAAAATCAACCTAAAACAAAAGCTAAAACATGGTGGACTAAAGGACTTTTGTGTTTTAATGGGCTAAGTTAAATCTGTACTAGCTTGTCATCACATCAAACTCTAACCAGCTTACTGAGTAAGGCGGTGGTGGATCTGCGACTCCCATGTACTATGAGCAAACATTACTTTTTGTTAATAGGATCTGAGGGTTTGACGGATGCACAGATGGATGTAAAAGGCTTCTGTGAAGGTGCAACATCAACTTATGTGGCCTGAAGAAAATTTTCTGCTGTTGTAAATGTGTTGGTCAGACTTTTGCATTTATTTAAGGAGCTTATTTCAAAACATGGGGGTCTCACGGTATTTAAGTTGTGCCATAAATTTCTGTAATTAGTGGATTTGTCAGACTCAAGTCACTGATTTAGCCATGTACAGAAAAGCCCAGAAACTGAAGTTGCTTTTTCAATAGGAATCAAAATAGGTATGAAAATGTCCAACACCCTCTTAGTGTTTGGCCAACAGCTACTGTATAAACATTGGTGACTTACTCATAATACTTTAGTGTATTCAGAACCCAATCTTGTCTGGGTCATCCATATAAAATGCCTTCCTCAAATGGCATTTTCAGCAGCAGACATTTAGGAGTTGACTTGAACAAAGAATGAACAGAAAAACTGAGGCTGTGAACAACAAGCTACTTAATTATTCTAAGTAAATTAATTTGTGCATACTGTATATACCCAGCTCATTGTATACTTTCATAATGTAAATGTTTTTTTGTGACATTTTTGCTTTAATATTTCTGTTCAATTTCTGATGCCCAACATTACTGCTTTATTAATAAAAAAAAAGTTATTTTTGGGGTTATCCAGTGTCGCTTCATTTCTTCTGCACTGCAATAAGAAGTAAAAGCAAAACATGCCCAAACATAACATCCACATGTAGAAGATTGTTTATAAGCTCCATAAACATCTACAGATTGCAGAGCTGTCATTTAACAGTAACCCCTGCTAACAAGCTATTTACACATCAAATAGGAACCGACATATTTAATGGAAAGTAAAAGCTTACAAAAATATCTCAAAGCTCCTGACTTTCTTTTTCATGATGCGTTCAGTGCAGGTCTTTAAAGTACACCACACTACTTACGGAGCCCAGGCACTGAAATTTACCATTGGCAGCCTGCTTGTTTCAAAAAACAGAAAAATAAACTTAACACTACTGAGTGTAGGTTAAAGAATGATAAACAGCCAAACAGCTAATAGCATAGCTTAGGATACAGACTCCAATCAGAGGAAAACTGCTAGCTTGGCTATGTTCCAAATGACAGCAAAATTGTTTCCTAAGCTCATTAATGAACTTTTTTTTTTTGTTTGTGTGTTTAGTTGTTTTTTTTTTTAAATCAGATAAACTAAATAAAAAATAACTTTCCACGGATCTCTACATATTGTACCACAGAAAGCTAGCTTAACTAGCACAAAAAAAATTAATTTGCGTTTGCATTTATTTGTTGTGAGAATGTTCCTTTAGTCTGATCAGAAAGTCTGTTTATTTTCATTTTAAAGGCAGGGTGGATGATGTTTTGCAAGATAATTTTTTACTATATTTCTTAGAATCTCCTTTACATCCTGATTGCGGCCATTAAATGCTCTGGCACACAAAGCAAAAAAAAAAAAAAGTAGTCACCTGTGGAACGGACAGGACTGAAAAAATGCCATCCAATCTTCTTGAATGGCCCGTTCTTAACAGTTGAATGACATGTCCATAAACCTCCACTAGCAGGAGCTGTGAGCGTGGATTAGGAAGCTTTGTAAAATGTTGACAGAAAAAGAATGCAGTGAATTGCAAATGTAGATTTAAGGTGTAAACACAATGAACATCAGAGGTTCAAAGTGAAACATTTTGCTATTTTATTAAAAATACTAGCTCATCATGAAGTTAATGTCAGCAACACATCTCTAAAAACGTTAGGACAGGAGCAACAACAGGCTGGAAAACTAAGTGCCATTACAAGTAGAAATCTGGAGGAACATGTAAATAATGTTAATAAGCTACAGGTCAGTAAAATGAGAATGTTAGAGACAGAATCTCTTGGAGAGAAAAATCTGAACATGTTCAGTAAACAGCATAAACCTATGCCATGCAGCAATTCTAAAATACTGTAACTTAATGTAAAATGGTAAGCCTTTGAACATTTCATCATTTACAGTGCACAATGCTGCTAGCCAAACCGGATGCTTATGTTCTTCAGTTCTTCAGGCAGTGCCACAATAATAACAGGAATGATTCTGTGATGGAAATTACTGCATGTGGTCAGGAACACCCCCACAAATCACTATCTGTGAACACAGTTTGCCAAAGCTGCAGGTAAAAGCTATATCATGCAAAGAAGAAGCCATATATGAACATTATCCTGACGTTCTGGTATGTTTAAAAGTAAAAACTCATTTCAACAGGTTTTAGAGCAGGAATGGTTTCCAACTGCAAAATATCTTTTTCATGGAAGGCCACACATATCTCACAAAGACAATGTTAAACCAAACACTACATCTGTTCCATCAGCATGGCCTCAAGTCCAGGTACAGTACTGACCTGGCCTGCCTGCAATCCAATCCAGATCTATCACCAGTCAGGCACATCGTGAAATGCAAAATACGAGAAAGACTGGGGATCTGGAGCAGCCTGAACTTGTCTCCTAAGTTTTCAAACTTTTTGTTGTTTAAAGAGGAGGAGCTACACAGCAGTGAAAATGACCTTGTCCCAGTTGTCTTGTAAATTGTTAGAGAAATGGATCACATCATTCTACACAATGTTAAGTTACACAGCAGAAAATGCTGTTCACAGATATCGAGAATAGCATACAAACAACTGTAGATGTCCATAAACCAAACATCAGGCAGAAGCTGCTGTTAGGGGCAAAACACGGAGAAAGTACACATTTAATTAACAATAAAAACACACACAAAAAAAACTCCTCAGATCAATATGATTGAGATAAATCCCATATTGATTTTAGAAATGACAATTGCCCATATATGAGAGTCATTATGAAAAAAATATCTCAGAGTTACATTGAAAAGTTATTTTTAGACATACTGTGGTAGTCAGTGTTCCGAGACTAATCTCTGGCATGCGACACAGTAGTAAAAGATCATAAATTTGTTTCAACAATGCCAAAGGCTGCTGTGTGATTGTACACATGTGTACATACCAACTCCTCACCTTGCCTCATCAGTAGCACACTATCTCTATGCTCCAGTTCACATGCCAGCATGAGACTGGTGCTCCCTAACCCAGGACTGGATCTCCGGATCCCTGATCATGACGAGATTGAAAGGATAGAAAAGGAGAAAGCAGCGGACAGACCCCAATGGGACAACAAAGTCCAGTACATACTAACTTGTGTGGGTTTCTGTATTGGGCTCGGTAATGTCTGGCGGTTTCCCTATTTGTGTCAAAGTCATGGAGGAGGTAAGCTGAGACAGACTGTTGTGATCCAGTGGAAATTTTGTATTTTGTTATTACTCACTTTCTTTTTTTAAGTGTGTGTGTGCATATGTGTGGAGGGTGGACATTCAAAAGCCAAAGTATTGCAAAATACTTAGGCTTAGGCTGTGAGCTTAAACATTTCACATTCAAGAAAATCTCTGGTACTTTGGGTACATAGCTTAACTAACAGTTAAATATATCACTTATTTGTGGCTCCAGGAGAATAGCATGAATTTTCATCAAGTTTCATTAATGATTATCAAGAGTATTAGGTCTTGTAAAGTAATGACTAACCTTTGGCACGGTTTATGACTTGAAGATTCAGATGAGCTGAATGTACATTTGAGGTTGCTTGCAAATGCATTGGTATTAAGTGGGTCACTGTCTTAGAGTGCCACATATCAGGTCACAGGGAAAGGAAGACTTTAAAAGGCTCATATTTCTGCTCATATGTTCATGATAGATGTTACAATAACTTCTTTTATTTATGTCAGTGACGTATAGTGACTGACATTAAATACTGTCCCAGATTGTATTTTTTTGAATACACTGAATATATTATGTGTTGATATTATTTTCAAATGTAAGTAATAATAGATGATTTCTTGGGTCAATATACAGCACTTGATGCATGTCATTGTTCCGAGGGGGCTGCCATCCTCAAAAACCAGACATTGCAACTTTGTAGGAGCAGATCCGTCTCTCATTGGATCATGTGTCCTTTGCTTTATGGCTCGATGACTTCAAATCAGCTGATCAAAGTGGTCTGCAAACATGATTCCAAAACACGAATAGAGACTGTTTTATTTTGTGTCAGTCTTTTGGCCGATGGGAAGATACAGGTTTAGTGCCCATAATGGCCAAACGTTACACAATATCCCTTTAACATTCAAACAGTACTTAAATTCCCAACAACATTGTTTAAGTGTAAACATAAAATCGGCAGTAAAGCACATAAACTCAAATTTAGAGGGTAACGCTAAATGCTACAATCCTGCTGAATAAGGATTGCCAGTGAGCCTTTGTGGTCTGCAGACCTGGTACCGTGGATCTGTGAGTCCGGAGCTAAATTAATGTCATTGAGATACCAAAGCTATGGAAAACTTAACTGTAGAACTTGGAAAGTATAAAACTAATCTTACACTAGAAAATGTGCAGTTCTTGCAGATCAGTGTTAATGCTGAACAACTGAACCGAAATGCACCAAAGGTGAAGATAGTGCTGATGGTACTGGAAAATAGCAGAATTTCTAATTGCTGCAAAATAAGCAGTTTTTTTCTTTTTTTTTTTTTTTTGGAATGGTAGAAGATTTTAAAATGTTAACTAATGTGAGCAGCAGACAGCTCTGTGAGGATGTTCTGTAACTAAATCTGTATCCTGCAGCACTGTCATCCACCATCACATCCACAAGGCCATAGAGGTACACAGGTCTCTCCAAATACAAGCATTAAAAACTTATTACAGAAGAGGTAATGCATTCCAGTATTTCCACAAATGTGCAAGTATATTTTGCTGAAAGAAACGAAAGGTCTAATTGCTGAAGACTGAGCACAAATAATTTTGGTAACTGCTTGCTGTGATACCTGTCATGCTTCTCCAATGTTTTAAACTTGTCTTTTTACTTCTTAACTTTTTAACACTGTCTTATTTCTGCAGCTTTCATTCAATTTCATCCTGCAGCAAACAGAGTGGATCACACACCTGAGAGCAATTAGTTTATTCATGCAGTTTGTAGGAGTGTAAAATATAGCAGAAGCAATGCATTAATGTCTGCATGACGTTTTGAGAGATTTGACAGAGGGAACATGTCAGACATGGCTGACAAAACAGCTCCAAGGAGTGTCTGTTATGGTAATACTTCAACCAGAGACACTGGCAGTGCAAGTCAGAAGTCAAAACACAAATGGGGTTCTTGTTATCGTGATACAACAAGCAAATAATGATAATAATAATAAAAAAATACAGATACAACTACAGTAAAAAGTTATAACAGAAAAATCTAAAGTGTATTTTGTCCTTTTTTGACAAGTGCAGTCAAAAGGTTGGACGCACATTCTCATTAAATCCATTGAAAAGTGTGTCCAGACTTTTAACTGGTACGATATTTCTTAATTATTTGGGACTTATTATGCCAGGAGTTCTGTATGTTGGATAAACTGGGGCTCTTCAGGGAGTCGTAATATTCCAATAGAATTACTTTAAGAAAGGATTTTGCTTATTGTGAGCTGAAAAGTTGCCACCAGTCAGTCAGTCATTTTCTGTATCGCTTATCCAGTTCAGGGTCGCGGGGGTTGCTGGAGCCTATCCCAGCTATTATCAGGCGAGAGGCGGGGTACACCCTGGACAGGTCGCCAGTCTGTTGCAGGGCCAATACAGACAATCTTTTCATAATGAAAAATTTCCGTCTGGTTTTATATACATATGTGACAGTGTGGGGTCCTGTCACTATGCCTCTGATTGACCACGCGCCCTGGCTACTTGGCCACAGGGATGTCCCTTTGGCTGACTGGTAAGCGCACATGACTCTCATCTGGGAGTCTGGGGATTGAATCCTGCCAGGGTCCTCTGTTACGTACCTTGTCACACATACATGTACATGGTAATTACATGCTCAAGATCACTAAGCAGGTACATTTTGCAGGTGCCTTTCTGATTCCCTACCTGATCCTGCTGGTGCTGGAAGGAATGCCTCTCCTGCTGTTGGAGTTTGCCATCGGCCAGCGACTCAGAAAAGGCAGTGTGGGGGTGTGGCGGTCCATCAGCCCCTACTTGACTGGCGTCGGTCAGCAAAATGTTTACACTAACAAAATTGTGCATCTTGCTTTCTGTGTGATCTCACATTAAACAGTGTTGTACCGCAGGTATCGCCTCCATGCTGGTATCATTCTTGGTTGGACTGTACTACAACACCATAATAGCCTGGATCATGTGGTATCTCTTCAATTCATTCCAAGAACCCCTGCCATGGACCCAATGTCCTCTTAATGACAATAGGACAGGTATTTGTTTTTACATTTTCAGTTCAAACATACACAACAGCGCACTTAAAAAAGACAAATAACTGATTATGCTTTCTTTTTCTTTTATTCTTATTCCCTAGAATATGTACCAGAGTGTCAACAGAGCTCCACTGTGGATTATTACTTTTACAGAGTCACTATGAGTAGTTCGACCTCTATATCTGAGTCTGGAGGACTTCACTGGCCTATGGTGGTTTGTCTGTTGGCTGCCTGGACAGTTGTCGCTGTCTGCTGCATAAGGGGAATCAGCACTTCAGGCAAGGTTTGTTCAATTTTTGTATAAGTATAAGTTGGTTGGAGGTAGTATAATACATGACAAAATTGCTGTTAATGAATCAGATGATTAGCATTGTCCAAGAAGGTTGAGGTTAAAGCCACGTGTTGCATGTTGCAAAGCTTATAGAGCTAAGACACTGACAGCTCATATCAATGCTGAAAGTAAGTTTTGTAGTACTCTGTAACTAGAGTGAGTTAGTAAATAGGTTTAGTTTTAATAGTTTAATATTGGATGTTGGTTTGGCAGAGGCGTGCTGGAGGAAGCTAACTTTAGCCATTGTGTGACGCAGATCTTCAAGCATGTCTGTGGTACATCCTTATGGATCTGGCTGCTTATGAATATTTAACCACACACCTCATTACTGCAGACTCCAGTTTTCATATTGATAAAATTATGCAGCAGTAATAACACAGTAGGGAGCAAAATTAATCACAAACCCCAAGATATAGATAGGTTAGCGAGTTAGCAAGCAAACACATGTTAGCTAAACTGAGCTTTCCCCAGCACACTTCTGTCAAACCATCATCCTGTATTAAACTGTTCAAACTAAACCAGTTACTAACTTTTTCCAGTTTCACCATAAAAAAGAGACATACATTCATGTGATGTGTCATTCATGAACGAGCCAGCTAAGAGCTGATTCCCTGTAGTGAACAAGGACCGTTAGCTGTCTGAGAGAGCCGAGTCTTCAGAAAGGGCGGGACTTTGGTATGAAGAGTACACCATGTGACCGATCACACACGAGGGAAGGACCAGGTTAATAGAAGTAGGAGAGGTGACAGCCTCTTAGCAGACGGGAGTGTTGCGGGTACATACTACACATACAAAGAGCTGGGAAGCCAGATTTGAATTACAAGTGTGTGAGAAAAAAAAATTGAGAAATTGACTAATTTTAAAGTGTCATAATGTTCAGACTTTAGCATTTACTTATTTGATTTGCCTGGTGTGGTTCTGTTTTTAGTGGTTAATATAAAGGTTTGACTATAACACTGTATTTCTAATGAAAAAGATGCACAAAAATAAAGCTATTATAACAGAATAAATTGCTTTCCAACAAAGAAACTACTCATACTGGCTTAATTAATTCTGAGTGATACTGAATGAAGAGCCAGTTAAGGAGCCGAAAGAGCCAACTCCTCTGAGGGAGCCAAGTCAAAAGAGCCGAATCTTTAAAAGAAAAAAAAAACTTCCCATCACCCATACCTGCTGTGTGGGTGCTCCACCTGAACTGATGACAACCAGAGTGTCAGTGGATGTTGTTGTAGCATGTGACCATCAGACTGGGAGAGTAGACATATTCCCTCTAAGTCCCCTCCACAAACCTGCCCCTCTGTGCCACAGTGGTGACAAAGTTTAAATTGAAAATAATCATTGATATGAAAAAAAATAAAAACTGTTGACCGAAGAAAAACACTGTGAACATATAAAACACTGTCAGCACAAACAATTAAATTTTACATTTAGTATTTTTCTCTTAATACCTCTATTTTGATATTTCAGTGCACTTTTTGTCAGTCTCTGTACAGTTTTTCAGTATTAATAGAAATTTTCAATATTCATAATTTAATCCCAATGTTTCTCTTTTAAGTTGAGGATTTTTTTTTTTTTTCAAAGCCAAATCTTATTTTTAGCATCAGTATGAGCAGCCAGTGTTCTAGCCCCATACCAAAGCTGGCATCTCGAGTATTTAATGATACTTGGTGAGGACAGATTGTTTTTGGACTAGCTTAGGTTTAGGCATTAACAGATTGAAATGCATCACGCAAATCAGGACTATTCCACTGTATTTTCACATTTTTCTCATAATTTAAAAACCAAATCTTCTGTTTTGTTCTTGTCATTACTTCAGGCAGTGTACGTCACAGCCATCCTGCCTTACATAGTTCTGGCTATCTTCCTGATCCGAGGACTGACCCTTAAAGGCTCCCTGAGTGGATTAAAATTCCTTTTCACACCGGACGTATGTTTTAAGTTCTGAAAGAAAGAGAAAGTCACATTTCCCTCATCAGCTCTATACAGTACTGCATGTTTTCTGTTTGCAGGTGAATGAGTTGATGAACCCAACAACTTGGCTGGATGCAGGCGCCCAGGTCTTCTACGCCTTTGGTTTGGCATGGGGAGGCCTCATCTCCTTCTCAAGCTACAACCCTGTTCAGTAAGAGACAGCCTGTTGGACATGTGATTTTCATGATGTCAAGTAACACTTTGTCCACTTTTAAGGGGAAAAATGAAAAAGAAAAAAACTACAGCAAGTTTTGTTTCTTTCCAGCAACAACTGTGTGCAAGATGCTGTGATCTTGTCAGGCGTAACTGGCTTTACTTCAGTCTATGCTGCCATGGTAACCTACTCCATCATTGGTTTCAGAGCCACTGAGAAATACGACATATGTATCAGCCAGTGAGTACAGTTTATTTCAGCGTTTTGATGTTTTCATGCCCGTCTCATTTTAACATACACTATATATTATCAGAATACTGATTATAAGAAGTGCTAACTCATGTTTGGCATTAACTTGGTTGTCTAAAACCATAAATGAGTGTAATTGGTAAATGTGTTTATTACAGTACTTAAAGTGTTAAGATGAGTTTATACGAGATATAACCATTAAGACATGAGAGAGCTACTGGTAATGGGCACAGATATCTTCATGTGTTGCATCAAGTCTTCATAGGTTTTGGTAGAAAATAACAAAAAAAAATAAATTCTATCTTTTAATAACTTTGCAGTAAATCAAAAATACTAATCCCTGATGTTTTTCTCCTCAGAAACATCATGACTTTATCAAATGCATTTGAGCTTCCTGAGGACAGCATCAATACAACCAACTACGATGCAGCCTTTAACCATCTGAACAGCTCTTATCCTGATGTCGTTCTGGGTTTGAACATCCAAACCTGTGACATGCAGAAACTTCTGAGTGAGGTGACTGAGATGACAACGTGTGAGATTGTTGTGAGTGGGTTGTATTCTCATGTGTATTGTGCTTGTCGGTTCAGGGAGTGGAGGGAACAGGTCTGGCCTTCATCGTCTTCACAGAGGCCATCACTAAGATGCCCGCCTCCCCGGTCTGGTCTGTCCTCTTTTTCATCATGCTTTTCTGCCTGGGCCTCTCAACTCTGTTTGGCAACATTGAGGGAGTGGTGGTCCCTTTAAAGGACTTAAACGTGTTTCCTAAAACATGGCCCCATGAAGCACTCACTGGTATTCTGTTTGCTACAAATCAAATCTACAAACCAGCTTTACGGCCCACGATAAACTGATTTTTACCCCCCTTGTTTTGCCTCCATGTTTCAGGGATGACTTGCCTCATTTCCTTCATCATCTGCCTGCTGTTTGCGCAGAACTCAGGACTTTACTGGGTCGCTCTGTTTGACAACTTTGCTGGTTCTGTCCCACTGCTGACCATCGGCTTGTTCGAGATGATAGCTGTGGTTTACATCTATGGTGTAGACAGGTATATGATCGTAACATTTTCTCCATTTGCTTCCACATCCACCAGTAACAACATGTATTTCATGCTCTGTTGTGTGGCAGGTTTAATAAGGACATAGAGTTCATGACTGGACGGAAGCCGGGCATCTTCTGGCAGGTCACATGGAGGTTCATAAGCCCTCTAATTGTCTTGGTCATCTTAGTTTTCTACCTGGTGACTCAAGCTCAAGAGAAACTCACCTATTTAGTTTGGGATCCAAACTCTGTAAGCTCACACAAACTCTGACCTGCTTATATACAGTATCTTCTATTTATGTTGTATTTTCTTCTTCAGATTGTTCACCAATTTAATGACACAACAATTTTAGAGTAAATAGACATATGCAAACTAAATCGTGTTTTGTGTTTAACAGGAGGACTTTCCAGCTTTGGCATCAGTTCCCTACCCCTCGTGGATCTATGTGGTCATCTTTATTTTGGCAGGAGTTCCCAGCCTGGCAGTGCCTATATATGCGTTATGTCGACTGGTGTTTGTTTGCTGTAAGCGATAAATATTTAAAGAGAGAAAATGAATTAAAAGCCAAAGTTCCCACATTACTGCAGAATCCAAGATTATTTAACAAGTATTAAGAAATGTTGCAAATTCCTTTGACTGATTTAACCTTTTCAAGACTTTTAAGGCAAAATTTATTTTTGCTCATACAGTAGATGCACCTTAATAAAGAACTTATTTTAATCCTTTCTTTGTTTTCCATCCACTGTTTGGTTCAAGCTCATCCTGAATCTGCTATTTTCTAAACACTGTATATACAAACCATTTATTGCTATTTAATGTAATTTTACCCTTTAAATTAAAACGATTACCTGAAGTCGAAGGCCATTTACAAAACTGTCTCTTTAAGGAGTCAGTTTGGCCAGCTTTTTTCTTTACAGTCCAAATATTTAGACATGTTGTAGTGAGTCAAATAAGCCTGAAGAGGGAAATCTCACACTGACTGAAAAATAATGGATAAAGAACAGCCAAACGCAGTACACTGAACTGAAATAAACCCCTTTGTAGCGTAGTTTTACCCTGCATGTGACAGTACAATGGACCCTTTGAGGAAAAAAAAAAAGGTTTATGATTCTTTAATAGTTAAATCATTAACTAACTGCACACTGAAGCGTGGAAAGAGCATGTGTACCCTTTGGAATCAGCAGGTTTTGATATAAAGTAATAAGAAAATAAACTATTAGGGTAGGTGTGCTTTTACTTTTCAAGATCAATCATCAATCAATCATATTCATCTACAGTAAGCATTTAAATGACCCCCAGTGATTCAGTTAAAGAGCTTGACAAGAGAAGGGGCAACTTACCCTGCAAACTGGGAGGGTCAGGCCATGTATGGCCTAAAGGAAGAATTGGAATTGGGCTTTTTTTTTTTTTTTTAGAGCACATAGCTCCTTTCTGTTTAGTTTTCTTAGCTCTAAAATGCCAATCTTTGCATTCAATTATCTCCAGATGGTCCAAGTACCTCTAAACTGATCAATATTAAACACTGAACTATGTGAAATGCAGCAGATACAGAAGTATCTTCTACATATCTGCTGTATTTTTCTAATTTTGCATGATTAATGAATATTACATCATTTCAGCATTATTGCAGTATTGGGCAAATGACTTGTAAAAATTTGCTGGATAAAAATCCAATATTATACAATATAGAGAGTATATGGCCATTTAAACCTGATCAGTTGAAAATACCTTCTCCCTATAGGAAACATGAAATGTCCATGTGAAATGTTATTTATATTATGTTTGTGCTCCACGAATAAACGTTTTTTTTAATTTGTTTGCTTGTTCTTTTTAAAATTCTGTCCAAGAATTTTCCAAGTCCAAGAAAGATATAGATGAGAAAGTGAGTCACCCTATGGCCTGTCTCCTCTTGAGTTAAAAGTGCCCCTTTTCTTGTGGGATCAAGAGGCATCAAGCTTTTCAACTGGAATGTTGGGTGTTATTTGGATGTTTAGTGAACCCTACTTTTTGTTCATGACAAGAAAAAGGGCACCCAGCCTGTAATGTTTTTTTTTTTCTTTGAAAAAAAAAAGAAAGAAATGAGAGGAGGAGTGCCAAATAAAGGCGATGTATAGGTTAGTCTGCAAAAAAAAAAAATTGGGGCATTTGTCACGAAAGTGTCATACAATAACTTCCCACACATGATGTGCAGTGAAAGGACCATCTTTGAAAAATTGTTGTTTTATTCATAATCCAGGTTGTGGGACCGTCATTTTACTTAAGATTAAATTAGCTAATTCATTTAAAACAAATACCCCAAAGTTCTTAATTTTCTTTTACATGGCGCTACTTTAGGTTTTTAAAGTATACCTCATCGATGAAATAGAGTCAATCTTATTGAAAACTTAGCATCAACCTGCTTGTTTGCACTTCAAGAAACACAAACATTAACTTGCCACTTCTAAGTGGAAGATTTATAACTTTGTTACCTCAGTAGACATTGTGCCTGTAACTCCGGGGTCAGACTGAGTGCAGTGCGGGTTAAACTAAAGAGTAACACAGTCGAAGCGACCCATGCATGTGCACAACATTGGCGTCACCTTTACTTGCCGGCAGAAGGGGCACATTTCTGAAAAACAAGCTGAAACTTAGGCTGTACTTCTTTAATGTAAAATGGCTAAGCCTTTGAAGATTTCATCATTTACAGTGCACGATATTGCTATCCAAACTATCGGATGCTTATGTTTTTCAGTTCCTCTGGCACCATATCAATAACAGGCATGATTCTGTGATGGAAATTACTGCATGTGCTCAGGAACACACCCACAAATCACTATGACCACAGTTTATCACAGCTGCAGGTTCAAGCTCTGTCATACAAAGAAGACATCATATGTGAATAATATCCAGAGGTATTGGTATGTTTAAAGATAAACACTCATCTCAAGATATTTGAAAGTTTTAAAGCAACATTGGTTTCCAACTGCAAAACATATTTTTCTTGGAAGGTCTAACATATCTCAGAAAGACGATGTTAAACAAAATACTCCATCTATTCGATCAGCATGGCTTCAAGTCCAGGCATTGAGCTGACCTGCCTGCAATCCAATCCAGAACTTTCATCAGTCAGGCGCATTGTAAATGCAAAATACAAAAGAAAAACAAAAAAGGCCTGGGAATATTGAGCAGGCAGCTAAAACTAGTCTCCTCAGTTTTCAGACTATTTGTTGCTGTAAATTTGTAGTTTGTTTTATAGTAACTTATAGTGATGTGGAGTAATTTTTTGTGGAAAGAGGTGACCATTTAAACCCCTTTAGGGGAGGCTGGAGAGGAAAAATAACAGTAAAAACACAACATTTCCTTCAGATAAAAAAGCACATTCTGAGCACGCACTGCAGAATTTGGAACCAGATTTGGAAAATCTTGTTTTGTTGACCTGTTGAAAATACTAAAGCTGTCATGATCTGAATGGTGCCCTGCCAGGCCTGGAGTGGCTAATCAGGAGGAGTGGGACAATTCCCAGTGGGCCGGTCGGATATCTGGGGCAGGTGGGCCATAAGTTGGTGGTAGCTCTCTCTATCTGTCTTTTTTTCTCTTTGGGTTGTGAGACGGGGCTGCTCCGGTAAACTACCCTGCCTGTTACTTCAGTCCACGGACCATCTTCTGTGTCTGTGTGTTCGTGTGTGGGGGTGGGGTTTTTTTTGTGGGCATATTTTAATAAGAATCAATTTTAAAAAATGAAATTACAGTTATAGTTACTTTGGTTATTTTTAGACATACTGTGGTAGTCAGTGGCCACGTTTACATGGAGACTTTTTTCCCTTTCGGATTGAAATCATTCTGATTGAGGATTTCAGAGCAGCTGTTTACATGGGAACTAATACATTCTGATCTGGCGTGTACATGCGCCAATATTCACTCAGAATAATCCTGCCTGACATGCGCAGAATGATGTAAATCACGTTATTTATTAAAGACGGAGGTCTACAAACAGCTGATCGTCACAGTCGTTGTGGTTTCTGCAGGACGTTAATGAAGCGGCAGCTGATACTCATGCGCTCCTACTGGAAACAACCAAGAGGAAAAGCTGTAGAGACGGAGTTTGAGTAAAAACAAACTTTCTCGCTGTCCAGGGAATTACGTTGTTCACAGCCATCTGTCAAAGTGAGGAAACGTCACTTGTTTCACGTTGACGTCTCGTCAAAGCATGCGCTGTAAGAGCGCAACCTCACAACTTTCCGATTCAGCGTTTACATGATACCCCGTTCGGTTTGGGGAAAGGAATATTCTACCCCTGTGGAACCGAAAGAAAATTCATTCGGTTCGGCGCTTTTCATTCGGAAAGAGCCGTTTACATGGAACATTTTCATTCCGAAAGAGCTTTTAAACCGAAAGCAATCGGTCTATTTGGGTCCATGTAAACGCAGCTAGTGTTCCAGGACTAATCTTTGGTATGCGAGTACTAATTCTGCTGTGTGGTTGTACTATCTGTGCACACCAACTCCTCACTGTGCATCATCAGTAGCACACTATCTCTGTGCTCCAGTTCACAGCATGAAACTGGTGCTCCCTAACCCAGGACTGGATCTCCGGATCCCTGATCATGACGAGATTGAAAGGATAGAAAAGGAGAAAGCAGCGGACAGACCCCAATGGGACAACAAAGTCCAGTACATACTAACTTGTGTGGGTTTCTGTATTGGACTCGGTAATGTCTGGCGGTTTCCCTACTTGTGTCAAAGTCATGGAGGAGGTAAGCTGAGACGCAGGCTGTTGTGATATTGGAGGAGTAGTCATTCAAGAGTCAAAGTATTGCAAAATACTTTGGCTGTGAGCTTAAACATTTCACATTCAAGAAAATCTCTGGTACTTTGGGCACATAGCTAAACTAACAGTAAATATAGTATATCACTTATTCGTGGCTATACGAGAATGCTCATAAATTTGCCATCAAATTTCAATTTTGACTGATTTAACCTTTTTATAATGCTCATTAACGCATTTCAATAAAGAACTTAGATTAATCTTTTTTCGATTGTCCATCCACCGTTTTGTTCATTCACATCCTTTTTACAACACAACTCAGCAAGGGAAACGGAAGTGAGAACTGTGGCAAAATAACAGCAATATGATTTTATTGACACAAAGGGCGAGGCAGCACACACAAACAATGGTAAACAGGAGTTGGAAGTAGCGGTTCCACTCAAACCAAAGAAAGCAATAAAACAGGTACCTTCACAAATTGGCATCCAGTCTAAAAGATTAAACAAAGAACCAAACTTAACAAGAAAAACTGCCCCCCCTAAGCTATGGATATAAATAAACAGCACCAATAACTAAGTTTCCCTTAAACATACAGTAGGCGATAATGAAAAAATACTACTGTTTATACAAAAGTCTACTATGTTCTGTATGTAACTATAATCAACCAAGAAAACCTCACGTCCCCAACTCTAGCAATTACCAAATAACTAGGCTGTGAAAGACAACAAAAAGAGGAGCCATCAGGGCTTTACAAAAATGATCAAAGAAAGCAGGACCCCCAATGGTTAAACAAGAGAAATCGAACAAAAAAATAAAAATAGTTTTAACACTGGAACCACAGGTAAAGCCAATTTAACAGTTACAAACTTGTGACGCCAAATTGAGACAAAGTAAAGTTACTCTAAAGTCCAATTAAGCTAGGGCCAGAATATCTGTGCAAAACAGTGGCTGAAGTCTGAAAAGCTGCTGCAGAGTCTTATACCTGGCTGCCAGAACATCTGTGGGTGATTGGCTGGAAAATTATCCAACCACGCAGTAAAGATGAAGGTGTGTCAGCCAAAAATCATCCTCATCAGGCACACAAGAATTTACATGTGAAACTAGCATTGATGTTAGGGCAATATAGGCAAGTGGCTTAAAGTTGAGGTTGTGGTGTTGCAAATTGACCTGAAGAGGGAAGTCTCACACTGACTGAAAAGTGATGGATGAAAAAGCCAGTGCAATACACTGAACTGAAGTGTAGTTATACCCTGTATGTGACAGGACAATGGATTCTTTGATAAAAAAAAAAAAAAAAGGTTTAAGGTTCTTTAGTTGTTAAAACATTAACTAACTGCATACAGAAGCAGGGGAAAAGGCATTTGTACCCTTTGGAATTAGCAGGTTTGCTGTGAAATGATAAGCTATCATGTAAGTCAAAATCGTAGATCAATGATTTCCAATGTGGGGTCCCTGACTTTCCTAGGCAGTCCTACAAAGAGCAGGTGGGTCCCTGAGACTATGACTGTACAGAATCTGTCCATGTCCACACTGAGACCAGTCGATGTGTATCCACATTGTAGTCACATGAAGTTGGTGTTTTGGGAGCCTAAAGAATCCAAAGTTCCCAAAGTGAATAAATGGGGGTCACGAAAATCTGCTATACAATAAAATTTTAAAACATACATCTCATGTCAAAAATAAAATAACTGAGGAAAAAGGCCAGTTATGAGGCCACACTTTGTGCATCCAATCAGTTTTGGTTCTTGTACTGTGTTTTAGTGAGGTCACTGAGCTGATGGATCAGTTGCAGTGCATGGTAACCTTGATTTTTCCTGTAACATTTCATAAATGAAACATGACTGAGAAATTCCGTTGAAGATAATGTGTCCTTACTGAAAAATAAATTTTGAAAAAACAAAGCTATGCATTGAAAATGACCTTAACTTTGGTTTTATCGATGGACAGGACTCAACCAGAACGCATCACTTGTTTTGAGAATGAAAAGCATAAAGCCAAGCATAGTTTCAGCAGGGGGATCCATGACATTTTGGTAGCTGAACGAAGCGGGTCTTCAAGAAAAATGGGTTGGGAACCACTGGTTTAGATATGCATAATCATAATCACATGGACTCATGGATTTGAACTTGTTTAACCTCCATTGGCAATGTAAACATAAAATGGGTATCATTATGTGAAAAATGTAGAGAAAATTTCTTTTTTAACTTATTCTACGTGAGGTTAAGTTTGTGGGATTGATGCCTGTCAGTTTCAAATTCAGCTTTCTGTAAATCAAATCAAACTTTATTTATAAAGCGCTTTTCATGTCAAAGGCAACCCAAAGTGCTTTTTCTTCTCTGAGCTTTGGCTTGACAGTTTCTCTGACAATTATAAGATGCTAACAGACTAACCTGTGCCTCACCTCCATTCAATGCTCCTCCTCCTTGCTTAAAGCAACCTTTACCAATCTTGCATTTCAGAAAGCACAGCAAGATAATTTGAATATAAACAGTTCCGCCTCACTTCTAAGACACACCCCCTTATTCCCTCTGCCTCCCAATGCAGAATCAAAGGTCTGACAGGCAGGTCCGTTGGACAATCCTAGAGGTGCACCCCACTTCAAGGATTGGTTGAGTTTTCATTGAATATTTAGAGATTGGAATAATATTTTATATTGATTAATGGTGGGTCTGTCTTGTATTTCAGAGTTCCATTACCTCATTCATAGCATTTTACCCTGTTAGAAAAATAGTGTAAGAATGCAACATCGGTAAAGGTTGCTTTAAAAAGAAAAAGAAAACATTGCAGGGCAGGTGTTCCTTTTTCTTTGTATGATGTAGGGTTCATCAAAGCATCCAAATAATACCCAACATTCCATCTGAAAAGATCAATGCCCTTTCATCCCACAAGAAAAGGGGCACCTTAACTCTACAAACTGGAGGGGTGAAGCCATGTAGGGTCAAGGGGAGGAACTGGGATCAGAGCAGCAGCTTCCTTTGAGACTCAAGAACAAAAACATATTTCACATTCTTATCTTTAAGTGTTTAGCTGCATATGTGGACTCCTCTTTTACCTTATTATGCTTGTTCTTTTTTTTTTTTGTTTTATTGGTGCCAAACAGCCAAGTTATGCATTCGATCATCTCTATAGGTGGTTCAGGTACCTGTGAATTAATCAAGGTCAAACAGTGATGACACCCTGTTTATCTTTCTGTTCATCAGAACTATCAACCTTTAGCTTTTGTATATTTTTATGAAATCTTTTGAGAAATTAATGTACAAATCATTTTAATTGGATTCAGTTCCAATTGACAGTTTTGTCAAAAATAGACAAAGAATAAAATGGTTTGGACAGATGGATGGTTGCTGCCACTATAAATATCATAATAACCATTAATGGGTAACTTTTTATTCAAGTAACAATGAACTTTGTCTCTTGTGTGACAAACTGTTATTCAGGAATGATTAATAGAAATGATGATAAAGGTTAGATAAACCTAGACATGATGATGTATATGCTGTGTTATATAACTAAAGACTCATTAGTTCACTTATTGATTATAGATAGGAAAACACGTGCTAATAATTCTGAATGAGTACTTCAGTTGATGGGCTGAATGCAAATGCAACGTGCTACATCACATGTTACATCAGTATAAATACTGATTATGAGATGTCATTCAAATTTATCAAAACTGCACACACCTCTAATGATGTTAATTGTATTCTGTTTTATTGTAAAATCAGTCTAATTGATTAAATATTTGTATATGTGAAAGCTGACAGTCCTGTCACTATGCCTGCTACTATGGCTAGCATGCATGGCTCTAACCAGGGAGGTTGAGGATCAAACTCCGCTGGGCTTTCCTTTGTCCTGCCACCTTCAAATAAACATGAGTGAATTGATGGTGTATTATAAATGTTAAACTCAAAATCCTCCACTTCACAGTATGCAATCTGTAAAGTAAGTTCAAATATCAATTTGTCAAAGGAAATTGAATCTAAAAATAGGAGATGACAAGTCTTTGGCAAATACTGAATTTAATTTTGGACATCAACAGGGTTATAAGTAATGCTTTCTTGTATTATTGCTACACAGATGATACTGAGGTATATTTGTCTAAAAAGTTTAAACAAACGATTCAGTGATTTAAACAAATGATTCAAATGATTCAGTGAAATCAAACATATACATGGAGTCCTTACTAACCTGTTTTTTATGGCATCTTAAAAACATCATAGTTCCAAAATGTCCAAATTAAGCACGTTTTTCTTTTCTTGTGGCTTTATAAAAAAAATTAGAAAAAAAAAAAAATGTAAGCCTTGTTTCAACTTTTTTCTGTTTGATACTACATAATTATGCATGGCGAGTGTTTAATGTCTGGCATTCAAATAGGTGTAAGTTAAATTTCAAATTATAAATGATCTTTGAAGTGTTCCTTAATCTTATTCAACTTTGCACCACAGACCAGTATAACTAGTGAGAAGGTGGTGAAGTTGTGGGTGGGAAAAAGAAAAAAAGAAAAAAAATTGGAGCTCTTCAGACAACTGGATTAGAAAATAAGCCTTTTTTCATGTGACAGGACCTGGTGGTATTGATTGGTATGATTAATGTTTGATTGAATAAAGGGAGTATAAGAATAGGGCGGAGTGCTTGTGTTAATCTGTGAACAGAATCAGTTAGAGATCATAAACTGGTTGTTTGGATTGCTACAGTATGCGCTTGGACTGAGCTCTCACTCTGACTTCCACTTTCAATTGAATCAGTATGAGACTGCTACTCCCTAACCCAGGATTGGATCTCCGCATTCCCAGCCATGAGGATATTGAAAGGATGGAGAAGGAGGAGGCTGGTGACAGGCCCAAATGGGACAACAAAGCCCAGTACATCTTAACCTGTGTTGGCTTCTGCATTGGAATTGGGAATGTGTGGAGATTTCCTTACTTGTGCCAAAGTCACGGGGGAGGTAAGATGGGATAAGGGTGGTTTAACAAGCTGTGGTGTGGAATGACAATCCTGGTTTGTTCTTTTTGTTGTTGTTGTTGTCTGTGATTTTAAACATTTTTTCAACAATGACATTAATTGTTGCATCATAACAAGGTCAGTAGTTGCTGTAACTCTGAACTTTCTCTCTTTCAAATACATTTTTAAAAAATTCAGGATGAATTGTAGAGCATCGAAAATTTTAATGCCACATGTTTAAGTTACTGATATCAGAAAATAGAAAAAAAAAAGACCTTGTTTACAACTTTCTTGTCCTTAACCCTTTGCTGGACACACGCTGAAATACTTGAAAATTCTATAATTACAACCACAGAAGAGTGTTATTGTCATGCTTGAAGATATCAAAAGTATCTAAAACTTGATTAATTTTTCTTAAAGTAATTAAGTAGTGAAGTAATTCTAGCAGCAAATGCTCAGCAATAATTTTTTTTCTCATTTTTATGTTGAAAGTCATTCTCAATGAATATCTGATATTTGGTCATTTGTGGGGAAAATTCCATGGGCTTCTATGATTTCCTCAAGTATCATGAAGAGGCATTTTGTATGTCCTATGAAGTGACCAAATATGGGTCTTCGCCCTATAGGGCTGACAAACCCATGACAGTTTTGATTGTGTGATTGTAAAGGTGGCTTTCTTAGAACTTTAGAAATGATCCATTACAGTAAAAACTTTATTTCCTTGAGTGATGGACTTTGTCTGTGAGAGATGGGAGATGCCTGGTTTTATAACACACCAGTGTTATTAAACTTTGAAACAAGAAAAATTCAAATTTTTCCATTGTATACTCTATATACACGATCAACATCAATTATGTAACTACAGTAGGATAATGTAACATTCCAGTATTAGAGCCACAATATTAAAGTACTTTTATCCCTTTGTACTTATTTTTTAAATTTTGCAAACCCATACTGAGATGAGAGTGCCTGCAACCCCACCGCATATTTAAATTTGAATAGCACACAGCACAAATGAAAAAACTTTCAGGCTTGCCATTTTGGATGGGCTGGTGTCAATTAAATTGATACCATGGAACTGTATAGCCTAGTGTGAAGCACATTTAAAACAGCAATGCTGTACACAGTAAAAAGAAAAGTCAGTATTGTTTATAATGGATTTTAAAGTACGCATATAAAAAACAATGAGTAAATAACATTAATAAAAGCAAAGAAAAAAAATAAGTCAAAATCTCGCACAGGTGTACCGTGTAACTTTTGGCCACTATTGGCCAAAAGGCCACACAACTGTCACAAAACGAAACAGTCTCTATTCGTGTTTTGGAATCGTGTTTGCAGACCACTTTTACCAGCTGATTTGAAGTCATTAAGCCATAAAGCAAAGCGATCCAGGTTACATAATCCAGTGAGAGACGGATCCGCTCCTGCAAAGTTACAATGTCTGGTTTTTGAGGAGGGCAGCCCCTCGGAGCACTGACATGTGTCAGTGCTGTATATTGACCCCATAAATAATCTATTATTACCTACATTCATAATGACATTAATACATTAAAATATTGGCTAATATTTGGGTCAAAAGTTACATAGCATCCCTTTAAAAGCGAAGGGATTTTAACTATTTTAAAATTGATTCTAAAACCAACAGGAAGCCAGTGTAGGGAGGCTGAGATTAGGCTGATGTGAGGTTGTTTTCATGTACCTGTTAAGTCTAGCAGCAGTATTAAAGGCGACTGATTGAAGACTGGGTGCTGCCCATTAGGAAAGCCATCCATGAATGGAACTATAGTAGATGTTTTAGGTCAGTTCTCAACCCACACAGAAACAGATGCATCTGGTATTGCATGTATCATAAGGCACTACTAGAAAATTTCTTCAAAGCGTCAAATTAAAAAGTTTATCACTTCAAGTTGTACACTGATCACTGGCTTCAACGATGGTCGTTTGCTCCTTAATCCTATTCAATTTTTTTTTTTTTTTGTTAAATGAAGCAGAAATACAGCAGGCTACATTTAAAGTGGTAATGTTGCTTTCATTTGCCATCTTACAGGATTTTAGACAATGTGGCACATTCAGTGCAGTGGGCTACAGTCATAATCACATCCATGTGTTCACTTGAGCAGCTTTTTTTTTTTTTACAAGGTGCATTTCAGGAAATTCTGTCCAGTTGAGTTCACGTTTATTGTGGTATTAAGTGGTGAACGTGCCAGAATAAGCCCCTTACAGCTCCAGCCCACTTCAGCACATGTGTATTGGGATTATACTGTAGGCCTTTATGTAACAGATAATCTATACACTGTATTTCACACAAAAACTGAAGGATAAATTCCCAATTAAACTCGGTCCTTTCAAATATATTCATGTACATGGACAGGTATTTATAATGCATTCCATATAATGTATTTATACTATAAAATAACTCCTGTGGTTTTCTTCTCTGAGAATTAGCCATGTCAATTTGCTTGCCATGGGGCCACATACATGACAGCTGTCTTATTTCTGCCACTATTCTTACTACAGTGTCTCTGAATGGACGAACAACTCTGTGTGAAGAGGGAACCACTGAAAAAAACCTCTGAAACTGCAGTACCAGCTTTGTTTGGTTGGTGCTAGAGCACAATTAGGGATGAGTAATGATTAAGACAGTACACATACACAATGTTGAAGTACCTGTAGTGCAGTCATCACTGCAGCTGAGGTCACTGGACCCATCAAAGATGAAAACTTGTTTATGTCTTGAGGAATTCTGGCCACTAACAGCCACCGTTCATTTACAACTGTGCTTTTCATTTACAGTCATTGTTATTCCCATCTTCACCACCAGATGTCAGTGTTTCTTAGACACTGTATCGTTAATTTGCCTACTGAGGAGTCTTCGTATCTTTGATAAATGACCTACAGTGTATCTGTTTAATCAGTATATTGACTGGTAAACATATTCCAGGAGCCTTTCTGATCCCCTACCTGATCCTTCTGGTGCTGGAGGGAATGCCACTCTTGCTTATGGAATTTGCCATCGGCCAACGTCTCAGGAAAGGCAGCGTGGGCGTGTGGAGGGCCATCAACCCCTACCTGACTGGTGTGGGTAAGTATAACAGGCAGAAGGAAAGGAAATTTCTTTTAAGTGCTGCATCACTGAATGAATCTGTTGTTCTCAGGTATCGCCTCCATGCTAGTGTCTTTACTAATCGGGCTGTACTACAACACCTTGATAGCTTGGATCATGTGGTATCTCTTTAACTCCTTCCAAGACCCACTGCCTTGGACCCATTGTCCTCTCAATGAAAATAAAACAGGTCTTTTAAGATAAACAAACAAATTCTCAAACACATACTTCATCCAAATGTTGCTCAGAACTACTATTTTATGCCTCTTCAGAATTTATACCCGAGTGTCAACGGAGCTCCACTGTGGATTATTACTTTTACAGAGTGACTCTAAACAGTACGGACTCTATAGCCGACTCTGGGGGGTCTCAACTGGCCCATGGTGGTTTGTCTGTTTGCTGCCTGGTCAGTCATCTGTATCTGCTACATACGGGGGATCAGCTCATCTGGAAAGGTTAATTGAACCTGCAGTTTAAAAATAAGCATCACCTAACTACCGTACTACTGCCAGTATCCCTGAATGTTTCTACTATGTTTTCATGACTTCAGGCCGTGTACGTCACAGCCATCTTGCCTTATATAGTGCTGGCCATCTTCCTGGTGCGAGGACTGACCCTCAAAGGTGCCCTGAATGGAATAAAATTCCTCTTCACTCCAGATGTGTGTTTTAATTTTCTAACACAAAAAAAGCTTTCATCGCTGCCATAATAAAAAACTTAATCAGTCTGTGCTGCATGTCTCCTCGCAGGTGGATGAGTTAATCAACCCAACAACTTGGCTGGATGCAGGCGCCCAGGTCTTTTACGCCTTTAGCTTAGCATGGGGGGGCCTCATTTCCTTCTCAAGCTACAACCCTGTTCAGTAAGAGCCATTTAGGAGTCACACTTCAGTTAGCTCATGTGTGTGGTGATCTTACTCTAATACTATGTGCAGATGCAGTTTTCTAAGTCTTGTTCCTTTTCTTCCAGCAATAACTGCATGCAAGATGCTGTGATTTTGTCTGGCATAACCGGTTTTACTTCAATATATGCTGCCACAGTAACCTACTCCATCATTGGCTTCAGGGCCACTGAAAAATATGACAACTGTGTCAATGAGTGAGTCGTCACAGGATCTGAATTTCAAGTTCAGAATAGTCCAAAACTGCTTTCCTTTGCATTGCATTTGAATAAATTCCAGAAATAGATAACTTGGTTATTCCTTCATAGATTAATAAATAATGTTTAATTATGGCATACAAGTTTTAGACTTTATCTGTCTGATGTTTTTCTCCTCAGAAACATCATGACTTTATCAAATGCATTTGAGCTTCCTGAGGACAGCATCAATACAACCAACTACGATGCAGCCTTTAACCATCTGAACAGCTCCTATCCTGATGTCGTTCTGGGACTGAAGATCCAAACCTGTGATATGCAGAAACTTCTGAGTGAGGTGACTGTTAAGATGACGATATGTCAGATTATGGTGGTGGGCTGTATTCTCATCTATGCTTGTCGGCTCAGGGAGTGGAGGGAACAGGTCTGGCCTTCATCGTCTTCACAGAGGCCATCACCAAGATGCCCGCCTCCCCAGTCTGGTCTGTCCTCTTTTTCATCATGCTTTTCTGCCTGGGCCTCTCAACTCTGTTTGGCAACATTGAGGGAGTGGTGATCCCCTTGAAAGACTTAAAAGTTTTACCTAAAAATTGGCCCCATGAAGCAGTGACTGGTATTCTGTTTGCTACTTAAGTCTCCTTTTCAATAGATGAACTGTGTTTAGTGTTTTAACTCAAACTCCCGTCCTTTCTTTTTTGCCTCCATGTTTCAGGGGTGACATGCCTCATTTCCTTCATCATCTGCCTCCTGTTTGCGCAAAATTCAGGACTTTACTGGGTAACTCTGTTTGACAACTTTGCTGGATCAGTTCCGCTGCTGAGCATCGGATTGTTTGAGTTAATAGCTGTTGTTTACATCTATGGCATAGACAGGTGAGTGCAAAGTTTTGGTGTTTGCTAAGTCTTTGTAAGATGCCTCACCCACCCAGCAAATCATAAATGTTTAAAATAGTCACAAAGGAAATAAAATCATACTTAAAATATCAAGTAAATAAGAAGTAGAGTGCAACTGACTCTTTCCAAAATCAATTCACTGTTTAAAGAATATACAATATATATACATATACATATACATATACATATACATATACAATGTGCACAGATAATCCTATAATAACAGCTTTGTGTAAATGCTTACATTGGTTTTCAATCCACAGAGCACATGTGATTCTCTGAGCAGGTGGTTTCCCCTCCAATGTTCGTGTTGCGTCTGTGTTTAAGATTTGCACTCCTCAAGATTAATTAAATTCTTTATCTCATAATTCCTTTGCAGTTTAAGTGAAGAGTTCAAACATCCAAAAAGCACAAATTTCCATGATGAATGCACGTGCCCTTGCGAGCCTTATCTTACAATGCATTTCACAATGCATTGTGGGCTTCATGGGAAAGAGTTTTGGTTTATATAGCATAGTGCTGCGAGACACAGACTCAAACACCTGGAAAAATGGATCGAATCAGAGAATGTTGCAGTAGCATTGCCGACTGCCACACCACTCTCCCGTCTCCTTTTTCTCTTTTGAAATCTGGTGTTATCTGCTGTACAGATGGTCCCATCTAGACAGGTTTCATTCATTTCATACACAGGACTCATTCAAAGACACACACGCCCATTACTACTTTTAAAATGAGGTCAGTTAATGAACTCTAAAAGTCAATCTGCTGTGACTGAGGACTTTTATGATATAAACCCAAAAATAATCTATAAGTGGAGGAAATGAAATGAATGAATGAATGAATGGAAAATACTTTATCTATCCCAGTAGGGAAATTCAACATTGTAAAAAAGCTCACTCTTTTTTTTTTTTTTTTTTCCTTTGACTGCTGAAATGAGAAAAAAAAATGCTGAAAGAGAGTAACTCTACCTTGTTTGTGCTCTCAGCTAGCTTGGCTAACGCTAGCAGCCAGCTAAATGCTGCGTGTGAAATAGCATAACACTACTAACACCACTACAAACTAGTAACAGAACAGCACTTACCAGTCCAAAAATATTGTGAACACACCAACATGTGTCGGGTGATGGCGTTAAAGTGATATTTGGTCACCTCACGGCTGCAATTCAGGCCATTCTGTGTCTCTTCGTTAGCTAACATATCCGAGCTCCCTTGCTTTGCATTGGAAATGAGAAAAAACCCACTCCATCTTTTTTTTTTACCGGAACGATCATGTTAACGATTGTGGCAGTTAATGACACAGCACGATTGCACCATGTTTTTAACTTGCAAAAAACTTGTAAGTCAAAAGAAAAACAATGAGGGCAGCATTGTGCATGCCATCGGCATAAACAAACTTGACAGTTGACCTTAACACCCACAATGCGTAGCGGTTTTCTGAGTCCCCTACGTCACCCTTTTGAGTCCTAGATGCGGTTGGCTAGTCCAGGACTAATGTGTTGTAACAGGATTTACTGATAGGAACAGGGTCAGTTTTACTTTCTTCCGTAACATTCTGGCTCCCTGAACAGAAAGCTGAAGAAAAACTGTTTCATGGTCCAACATCTCAATTCAGTGAAACGTAGCCTTCTGCTAATTTATGATGTAAGCTGATTTACAACCATTAAAGACATCATACATGTTGTCAAAGTCAGCTCCCCCTCCCTTTTAAGAGCTGTTTATTTGGTTTATTATCCCAAGCCAGAAACTTAACTGCCTCTATCTATTTTTCTATTTATATTACACCTGTTTATTAGGAGGTCTTTGATGCATATTATTATCCAACTTTTATGATCTGTCTTATCTGTGTTATTGTTACTGTGATGTAATATAAAATAAGCCACCTCACCAAGATATTTTCCAAATTATATAAAGTAACAATTCTAATTCTATCAAATCCTTTTCCGTTGCAGGTTCAATGAAGACATAAAGTTCATGATTGGACATAAACCATCCATCTTCTGGCAAGTTTCTTGGAGGTTCATCAGTCCCTTAATCATCCTGGTTATCTTAGTTTTCTACCTGGTGACTCAAGCTCAACAAGAACTGTCATATTTAGCCTGGGACCCCAACTCTGTAAGCTTGCAAGTTCAAACATTTACAGCAGATGCTCCAGCTCTGCTAAATGCTAAATCTCAAACTTTTTGGTACTGTCTTTTGGTTTGCAGGAGAACTTTCCAGCTCTGGCATCAGTAGCGTACCCTTCATGGATCAACGGCATCATCTTCTTGTTGGCGGGGGTTCCCAGTTTGGCGATGCCTGTATACGCATTGTGCAGGCTGGTCTTTGTTAAATGCAAGAAAAAGACAAAATCCTGTGAAAAACTTGACCAAATTTCTTAAAACACACCACAGTAAAATGCAACATCAATGAATTTGTTCTCCAGGTTAGACCGACAAAATGTTATTTACAATATATGCACAGAGAAAACACAAAAGCAGAGTATATATTATTTTTAATTCCTCTAAATATGTTGTATGTACCAAATTTTGCCATTAAAATCCATTTGTCTTATTTGTATCTGTGTAAGTACCATAATCCAATTACATGTGCCTATACATTCTGTATGTTTGTACTGCATCACTTTTAACCTGCCACATTTATGGACAAGTTTGCAGGTGGTGCTACTGTATATATGCAGGAAAGAAAATGTCATGGACACAAAGTTCATGGAAGCTCTGAGAGGATGCAGAGCTACAAACAGGCCAGCAGAGGGAGAACTAACACTGGCAATCCACAGTCTGGTTCACAGGGGAAAATAACTTGTTAGAAACAACAAACACAACAAAAATGTATTTATAAAACTGAGATGTACTGCTGTGATGATAATGTGCAAAGAAAGGTTAGAAAAATCCAGTGTTTAACTATTATTTACAGAGGCTCAAATAGTTATATTAGGCACTGATTTCTCATTTGATTGTGGGGAAACGTTTTGACCGTGCTATCAGATGATGAGATGTTACGTTTTGTTTTTGAACTCTATGTACGCCCTCCTCTGAAACACATGAAAAGCTGCAGTACTGCACAGCCCTGGAAAAGATCCAACATGCCGTCCAAGGAGAAACCCCCATTATGTCGATGATGAAACAGACGAAGCTTTACAGGGAGTCCACAAATCTACAAAAAGGATGTAGAAGTTAAGGGATCACTGGCTGTGTTTCTCTAATATTCACTTTGGTGGGGTTTTTTTTATTATTATTTCTTTTCCACTCACATTTATATTTCTGTTATAACTCTTTCTGGCATTTTATTTTATTCAACATTTGTTTGTTGTGCAAAACACTGCTCAAAAAATGCTGTTTGAATACATCTTTTTATTATAATTTCAGACAATCTTTTGCACTGTCTGAAGTAGTTACAAACATACATTTAGAAAAATATTTCAGCTTCTAACATTAATGAGGACAATTTAAAAGTTCATCTTACCTACATGTCTTTGGACTGGAGCACCTGCAGGAACCCTTTGCAGTCTCAGAGGATTAACCTTGGCACAGAAAAGGCTCCAAACTGTTGAAGTTGTCTGTTTTATTGCAGGCAAGCACCGTGGGTTGTTTTGATCATAATAAAAGTAATGAACATAAAGAGATGTTTGTTGTGCTGCATTAGATCAGCAACGTTAGACTCTGTGTCTGAATTACAGGTCAGTCAGCAAGCCCATAACTATAAACCAACAACTCCAGCATTCATAAAAGTGCTTTATTTGTGACAAAGTTAAACATGTTTCCTTCAGCCCAGTTTGTAAACGCCCTTTTGAAGATAAAGTGATTTACAGTAGGGAATGTCTGTGAGCTAATAGTTATAGAAATATAAGGAAGAAAATATGGCAACAACTAGAGCTACTTCTACAGCCACAACTCCAAAAGAGTTGGGAAACTGTTAACAAAATCTAATGATCTGCAAATCTTGCAAACCAATATTGTATCTAGAATAGAATAGACAAAACATTGACAGTTGAAAGTGAGTCATTTTATATTTTAGGAAACAGCTTGTCTTGAATTTTATGGCAGCAATCTAATAAAGGTCCTGCTCTTGTAATAGATGTAAAATGTTGTTAAGCATTTTTTTGCTGAAATATTAAAGACCTTTCATGAAAAGAGAAAACCTGCAAATGCTGGACCTGTGAGCGTTGACAGTGGCTTTCCAGATACATTTTAAGTTTAATGAGACAAATTCTTTGCATGCTAGCACTTTTACCTGCACTTATGGATGGCACAGCAAACTGTAGTACCAGGCAAAGATTCGTGGAAGTATTTATGAGCAGTGTGTGAGGGTCTGAAAATCATCTGTGTTCATTAGGAGGGACAGAGTTGTGGAACAGTTTGCCTCTCCACATTAGAGCCCCCCAGTTTTAAGTCCATGCTCAAGACCCACTTCTTTTAACTGGCTTTTGAAAACATAGTTGAGCTTGACACTGTTTTGTTTTCATTTTGATTTTTATGATGATTTTATATAGTTTGGTTTTAACTTTTTCTCATTTTTATTTTGCCATTTTTTCTGTCCAGCACTTTGGGCAACCTTGGTTGTTGTAAACGTGCTTTATAAATAAACTTGAACTTGAACTACGTGACAAAATATTCAAAATCTTCACATTTTTGTGCTAAGAAATTTGATTTTGAAAATGTAAAAAAAAAAAAAAAAAAAAAGTGGATTTTTTTTTTTTTTTTTTGCAGATCTGAAGCTCTGCCCTTCGTTACTTCTGAGGCTCTGCCTCTCTGAGGTGCTGTTTTTATGCCGACTGTAGTCATGTTGCTGACTTGCTGCTGCTTAACCTTATGACACAAACTTGTTCCTCCAGCTTTTTCTTTTAAGGACCACTTATTTTTCCAATCTTGTTTTTCTCCCTGTTCATGGTATTTGCTGATGCCATCAAATTTAAAATCAGATACTAAATTATGAAACAATAATGCTTTGTTTTGCATATTTGACATACAGTATTTCTGATTTCTTTTGGAAATAAGGTATTAGTTTATAAGATTTCCTTTTCTCTGCATTGTCTTTTTATTTATATTTCACTCAGCATAACACAGTTTTAACAATTAGGGTTGTAAAAGTATTTAAATAGTAGTTTACTGTCACAGCTACTGGTGTGATATGACTGAAGACTACAAATGTAAACAGGTAGTTTATTCCTGCAAACATTAACGTGCTTTTTTCTTCTCCGGTTTGCAAAGTGCTGTCCTATAGGGTCATATGGAGCAATCAAATTAAACATGACAAGGTGTTTGAGGAGCACAACAACGATGATCAAAAACATAAACCAAGATTATTTCCAGGTTCACTGCACTCCTCAGTGATTAAATAGCTACTTTCACCAGGGATAATTATCAGCAGGGAAAGTAAACACGTTATTCTGACAACTCTACACAGAGGTCATCCAAGAAATCACTTACAATGTGATGCAGCTGGCTGTGTTCACTGGATAAAAAAAAATAGTTGATGAATGAATGAATTTATGAATTGATTGATTTATAAAATAGTCAAATTAAACAACTAACTTCCTAGAGGAAATGAAAGCATGATGAACATAGTTGTTATTGCTCTGATCTAATATCTGATAATAATCAGAGCATAAACACTTCAACAAAAACTGCATTTGACAAAAAAAAAAAAAATCACAAGGTCAGATTATTTTTCTCCTTTTTAAATAAAAATCTGCAAGTACCTGCAAGAAGCAGACTAATAGTGCACGATGATCTCAGGTCTGCAGCGAACATGTAGAGCATCTAAACAATGACAGCTTGTTCTGTACAAACTGCGGTTGCCGAGATTAAACAGAAGCAACAAGAAGAAAAAAAAAAAAATGCTGACAACGTTTCCTCTTGGCTTATTAAACATATCACTTTTCATTCAAATTTGCAGACTCTGCTCGGTGTCTGCAAGATATGACGTGGCTCAGAAGCAACTCTCACCGTGTCTCTGTTACAAACTGTTTGTGGTTTCCTGGAGGTTAGTGGAACACTGGAACAGCATCACCAGGTTATCCATTAAAGGCTGAGCACACTCCCATTTCAAACAAGGAGGGAGGTTTAACCACTAAATCATTATGCTGGGTGTTTTCACAACCCTTCCCAGTAGCCTGATTTCTTCATAAAAACCAATAAAAATCTGTGCTCCTGTCTAATGCTTCACTTGACTTGATAGGGCAAAGACAACTCACTTAGAAAAATCCAGACAAGAGGAGGACACTGGACATCACTTTGACATCCATTTCAAGTAGAATTTACTCAAAGTGCTGCTGATAGTGGAGAATTTGGAGATAAAAACAAGTTTATCCACCACCTGGTTGACGTGAATGCTAGGATTAAGACACCTCCATCCTTTTATCCAGACTGGGATTGTACCGAGCCTTTTTATCAGCTGAGGATGAGCAAAACAAAAGACTCCGGAGTGGAGGAGAGACCCAAATGGGACAACAAGATTCAGTACCTGCTAACATGCATTGGCTTTGCAGTGGGACTTGGAAATGTGTGGCGGTTTCCCTACCTCTGCCAGATCTATGGAGGGGGTGAGATGCTGCTTTTGAACTGTTTTTACTCTATCTCATTTCAGCTCACGGGAGTTTTTCTGTTACCATGAAAAGGTTCATGAGGTGCTTCGCTTTTAAATTCTTACTGTTTTACTATGTGCCTTATCAATGCTTGAAAATTCATGGGAAACATCAGGGATTATATTTACTTCCTCATAGTTCTCAGGGAGATAGGAAGAGCCCCTGAAACCACAAAGTCCCAAAGAACCACGGTCAGGGTTAGGGTATGTAAACAGGCAATCCTGAAGAATGCATGGACTCTATCAGCGTTGCATATTGACACTGATAGTCAGATTCTTACAGGAAGGGTTTGACACTCTGCTGAGCTTCTATATGACCCTACCTTTCAATAATCAGTTTGCCACTTTCGATGCTTTAGATTTGTATTTTTGAGTGTACATTGAGGGAAGAGTCATGGCAGAGTTTGGCAACTTGCAAGAATAGACTCATAATGGATCACTTTTATAGCCCCATCTAATACATCACTTATTTTTGTTTGATCAAGATAATAAAAAACAATTTCCTTTCACTGCTTATGTTGACAAGACTCATTAGAACTTATTAAAGTGTGATGCTAAAGCAATTTAAATTGTGTGTTTCTGTCACACTATCAGGTGCATTCCTCATCCCCTACCTGATAGCGCTGGTGTTTGAGGGCCTCCCCCTGCTCTACCTGGAGCTGGCTATAGGACAGAGGCTTCGCATGGGCAGCATCGGGGTCTGGAACTCCATCTCTCCGCTGCTAGGTGGTGTCGGTGGGTAATCTGAATTTATTAGGAAATTGCCACTGAATGTTTTACTTTTTGAGAAAAAAAAAAAAAGAAAGATCAGACAGATGCCATCAGGTGTGGTTAGAGAATGGCATTACTCTATAAAACTAAAAATACGCCACTGTACCACAGCACCATCCTGGATTGATTTTCCTTTACAGAAGTTGTAAAACTCCCCTTTTTATCAGTGATCTAAGAAAGATATTTACAGACTTTTACTGTGGCTACTTGTCATCTAAGTGAAAAATAAATCATTCTTCCTGGAGCTGAATTTCATTTCCCAGAATGTAAAAATTTATTAACAGTAAATATTTCCTGTTTACAGGTATTGCTTCCATGGTCGTATCATTCCTGGTGTGCATTTTCTACAACACTATCCTGGCCTGGGTGCTCTGGTACTTCTTTCACTCTTTTCAAAACCCCCTGCCATGGAGCTCTTGTCCGCTCAACGCTAATCTGACAGGTGAGACGATACATTTAGTGATGCTGAACCTCGACATTAACAACCAAAATTCTGCCTTAGAGCAGTTAAATTCATACAGGCTGGAAGATGTAACTAATGCTGGATTGTTTTATGGGTCACAATTATACTGCATCACAGCATATCTTGTTTTTCAATCAAAGCTTGATGACACATAGTGGCACTATGTGTCATCAAGCATGTCATGTTTTGCTCATTTGTTGTTGCACAACAGACGTTTGTCTGCAAAAAGTACCAGGCTAAATATGATCAACATAAAGAAATAATTTGTTCAATATAAGACAGTTAAATTCTAACATGCATCTAGATGAAATACTTAAAAGTCAGGGGTATATATATATATATATATATATATATATAGAGAGAGAGAGAGAGAGAGAGAGAGAGAGAGGAGAGAGAGAGAGATGTATATATATACACATAATAGGGAAGTTATTAAAATAAAACAGTTTTCACTTATGAGTACTAGGGCTGGATATTGGCGAAGAACTCATACAGTACATATGATACAGTATTGCGATATTGTGACACTGTGATATTGTAAGCACTTGAAAGAAATTTAAAATACAGCTTGAAATAGAAGTTGTTCCTACACACATGCATCGGATGACTGACACAACAAATGAGTTGAAATCAATGAAATTCAATTTCTCCATGTCCCATTTATTAAACTTGGTCAGGCTTCTTTGCCACTTGGATCTCATAATAAAACCATTTAGCAGTTGTAGCCCTGAACATGAATGTTTTTTACTTTGGGAAAACCCAACTGAATAGATGTGCAAATGAAATTTAAATAAAGCGCTTTTGAAAACAATATTATCACAGCTGAGCTGGAATAGTATGTAACCTACATGAATTCATGTGAAACTAGTAAAACGGTAAAACAAAGAAGTAAATGAGTACAGGAAAACACATATTAGAGCATATGAAAAATGAACATTTCAGTGCATTATACACAACTGGGTGGTCTATAAAAACGTGGAAACACATTTTAACTTGCACTTTCCACCGTGTGTAAAGTTTAACCTGAACCTGCAGACTGAACATAAAAATCAGTGTAAAGCAGCAACTTTTCTACATGCTAGACGGCTGCACAACAGAGTCTCACGAGATTTTGTAATAGAACGATGAAATCAAGGGTCGTGTCTCAAACCGCGCACTTGAGCACTTCAACACTATTCTTGAGGGTGTAGTGCGTTCATGGTGTCATTTAAGCGAAAATTCAGTGCACTGAAAGTACCAGGATGCTGCCCTAATAATGGCCAAAAATGAAGTGCAAAACGAAGCACACTACTTGCACTAAATGGATGCCATCTTGCTGAAGTAGTGGAAGAGGCGGGACTTTCTAACTGCTTTCAGAGCTGAATAATGGCAGTGAACGACGCGGTGGTGACCCCTGCTGCATCGGAGGCAGTATTGTCCTGATTTAAGTAACATTTATGAAATGATTTCGACATAATTACTTATGTATATTGTGGCATGCTACCAAGCTGTTCACTCGCTGATGACAGTTATGATCTGGTCAAGTGTTTGAAGCTGCCGTTACACCGGCTCAGTAGAGTTAGCTCATGTTAGCGGGCAATGCTAGTCCATCACTTCCTGTAAGTGCAGTGCTCTGTTTGGGTCAGCATTTAACAACTATAGTGTGCACTACAGGTGAAGTACACAGTGCGCACTACTGCACTGAATTCCAGTGCACAATGGCAAGTGTGCGATTTGAGACACGGCTAAGAGTTCCTTGGTAAAAATATAGATGCCATGTTTTTTAATATCGATATATCGCAACATAAAATATTGCGATATTTAAGTGTATTAATATTTTGTCACACCCCTACTTATGAATGTGTCCATGTAGGTTATGATGCTGAATGTGAGACGAGCACTCCTGTGAATTACTTCTGGTATCGTGAGACCCTAAATATCACACCAGACATTGATACCAGTGGCTCCCTTCAGTGGTGGATGGTGGTCTGTATCGCCACTGCCTGGTGTGTGGTCTACATCTGCTTCATCAGAGGCATCTCCTCCATGGGAAAAGTCAGTGTTAAACACTAATGACAAACATTTAAGCTCTGGTTTCAAAATCAACCAATTTTCCTGGTTCTCTTAAACCTTTCAGGCCGTTTATGTGACAGCGACATTCCCTTACTTGGTGCTGACTATTTTCCTGATCCGTGCCCTCACTCTGCCTGGCGCTACGGATGGTTTGGTGTACCTCTTTACTCCTGATGTGAGTTTTTGTAACTGCTGCATCCATTTTTAATTGTTAAAAAGCTGCATTTTGTACATGATTTTCCACGTTCTTCACTTTGTTCCAGTGGGAGACGTTGAAGAACCCACAGGTCTGGTTGGACGCTGCCACTCAGATCTTCTTCTCCCTTTCTTTGGCATTTGGAGGTCTCATAGCATTCTCCAGCTATAACGAAGAGAGGTAAAAACCTAAACTTCATCTGCTATTAGGACTATCGCAAAGCCCTCTTCTTCGTTTTTGACTCTGTCTTTCAGAAATGACTGTGAGAGGGATGCCGTTCTTGTTGGAGTCATAAACAGCGCCACATCCCTCTACGCATCCATTTCCATTTTTTCCATTCTGGGATTTAAAGCCAAGACTGCCTTCAACACCTGTCTAGAAAAGTATGCTTAACTGTTTTTGATCTGATGATTTTACTCATTATTTGATTTCATAAAATTACTGAGAAATTATTCTTCCGATCTGTGCAGAAACATCCTGTCTCTGACCAACCACTTTGAGATATCTGACCAGAATATCACGCTGGAGAACTATGATAAGTGGTATGATCATTTAAATCAGAGTTTTCCAGATGAAGTCTCCAGTTTGCACCTGAGGGAGTGCAGTCTACAGAAATTCCTTGACCAGGTAAATATAACTTTAAGAACTCCTTTCAATTCTGATTTTCATTTTTAAATTCCCAGTTGTCTGCTGTTTTCTCCATGCCCCTCCTTTAGTAACCTCCAGTCCCAGAGATGCTTATTTCCACTCATCTAAAGTTTTTAAATCGGCGTCTTGTTCCTCCCCCAGAGTGCTTCAGGGACTGGCCTGGCTTTTATTGTCTTTACGGAAGCAGTGATAGAGATGCCGGGCTCACAGGTGTGGGCCATATTATTCTTCGTCATGCTTTTCAGCCTGGGTCTCTCCTCCATGTTTGGCAACTTGGAGGGCGTCCTCACGCCCCTAAGTGACCTCAAACTGGTGCCAAAGTGGATTCCCAATGAACTCGTAACAGGTACCTGCAAATCAGCTCAAACTGAAAGGATACTTGAATTCCATCTCTAAATGTAGTTTTTTCACCTCCACAGGAATCGTCTGCGTGATTTCCTTCTCAGTGGCCCTCATCTTTGCTTTGGGTTCAGGCAACTACTGGGTGGAGGTCTTCAACAGCTATGTTGGCTCTGTACCTCTACTCATCATTGCATTCTTTGAGATTGTTTCCGTCGTTTATATCTATGGAATGAAAAAGTAACTTTTTCCCTTCATCTAAACCTTCCTCATTTCTTCAGTCTTGTACAATGTTGGTTCCAATTTTCTCTGATCCTTTGTGTTCTGACAGTTTCAGCGAAGACCTCTATTTCATGACTGGGAGGAGGCCCAACATCTTTTGGAAGGCGTGCTGGATGTTTATCAGTCCAGTAATGCTGCTAGTGGTGTTTGTCGCCTATGTGGCTATCCAAGCACAGAAACACCCAACCTACCCCACATGGAACCCAGCTTACGTAAGTTGAGTCAGCAGATAAGTAAATCAGAGCTATGATGTTGACTATAAATCCATTCATTTACAATACAGTTCACAGATTTTGACGCACTAAAAATAAACGATGCTCTCAAAAAATGTTATGAATAGTGCCTGAAAAACAAATACTTAAAACCAAGTATTAAGTACAGATGCAAGATTGTATTTTAGGAGGCCTGACTTTTTTGCTTTCAAAAACCTTTTTATAATTGATTTCATGCTATATTCAAATTTTTTTAGTTTTTGAATTTGAGGTTTTCTTAAGCTGCAAGTCCAAATCAGCAAAACCCAAACAAATAAAAGCTTGAAATATATTGATTTGCATATTATTTATCTATAGAATATGTAAATTGCACCTTTTAAGTTGAATTACAGAAATAAACTTTTTCAGGATATTCTAATTTTTTTGGTTAGTATTTGTATATAATTATCATTTTTTATTACTTTTCAGTATAGCTATGCTAAAAAAAATTATTATTGATATGAAAGTAACACAGTGTTTCTCAGTCCTGGTCTTTGGGACTCCCATCCCTGTGTGTTTTCCATGTTTCTCAGCCCAGGCCCCCTGATTTAAATGAAAAGACCTCCTTAACAGGCTGCCAAATTAACTGCAAGCTAGATTTCAGCTTGGTGTGTTAATGGCAGGAAATATCTTCAGCCCCATTTACACAGAGTAAAATGCTTTACGATAGACATTTGACATATTTTGTTTGAATTTTCATACTCTTGGAGCAGCACTTTGTTTTGGGCTAAATAATCCTATTTGCTTATATAATAGTTGTTACAGGCTTGTTATGATGGAAGTTTTATGCTCCAAGAACAAGCAAATAGAAAAAAAAAAGTCATTGACAGAATAATCTCATAAGTGACACTGTTTAACACACACATAGGATGCAAAGAAAAAAAGATGCCTGCAATTAACAAGCTACAATAAGGAGAGGAACTATAATCTTTAATTCAAAGAATATTGTAGTTTGCCTGTCTTTGGTCCATGCCACATCAAATTTCAACATAAGCAAATAGTAGTTTAGTAAGCTAAATATAGATCAAGATGACTAAACTACTAAAAACTGAAAAATGCAATTCACATTTGCATTTGATGCTTCTTTCTCACCCTAGGAACTATTCCCTCAAACTGAAGTGAAGTCATACCCAGACTGGGTGTTTGCCATCATCATCCTCCTGTCTGTATGTCCTGTGATTTCCATCCCTCTGGTGGCTCTCTACAAACTCATCTGCTGTGGAATCAAAAAGTCATCCAATGAAATGGACCTGAATCCCTACTGCAACGACGGCTTTGAGGTCGAAACAGAGCAACAGAGTCAAAAGGATTAAAGAAAGCAGATATCACAAGTTTTAATCCCAATTCACAAACCGCTGAAAAGAACACTTAACTGTAACAAAGACCTTTCCAATAAAGTCAACATGACGCTTTAGAAGCTGATTTTGTTTAACTTCCATTTCAAAACTATCTCACAGTGAAAAAAACTATACAATATGTGTGCAAATTCCATTCAATGCAATATATATTTTTATACTGATAAAACTGTATATTTGGCCTTATCCTACAGGTCACTGCATACTATTTATCAGTGTAAAGATACATTGCAATATTTAACTCAACTTGTGTACATGTAAATTATTGGCAAAATGATGTCTTCCTTGTGGAAAACTACCACGCTGTGTAAAGAACTATCAGGATACACGGTAATGTCCATCTGAACTTGTGTACATGTAAATTATTTTCAAAATGATGATGCATCTTCCTTGTGGAAAACTGCCACGCTGTGTAAATCAAAGTCCAGAGACACCAACAGATGCGGGATGGCACTGTTTTGACAACAGTAGCTGGATGATTTTAAACGTTCTTCTTTATTGATCTGTTGTTTCATCAAGTGCGTTTATGACCGAGTTTTACAACTTCAGATGACTGACTGACCGGTTTTCCATCACATCTGTTTGGCACAGTGACAGGTCACATAAATCTGAGAACTTCAACTCTGCATGCCGTTTGTCTCACTGAGAAAGCCTGAAAAGTGGACAAAGCAAAGAAGGGTTTAAGTCGTCAGACTTATACTTATTTGAAGAGAACTTTCTAGAGAGGGTGGAATAATTTATTACCCATCTGTGGTATATTTCTTTGGTTGCACTGAGAGCTGTTAATAGATTTAGCTGCTTTTTCTACATCTGGATGGCCAAGAAGTCAACAGGAGTCCTTGGGTTTGTAGCCTGTCGGACCCTGGCAAGCCTCAGATCCCCCAGACGATGCTCCAGACTGCGTTTCCCTGTCCGGAGGATGTGAGATGGAAGCAGAGGATGAGATGTTTTTTCCGGCACTGATAGCAAACTGTAAAATTCATCCATCAGAGCTGTAAAATAAGATACAAGACGGCAATAAAATGACGTGGATACTCCGAAGCACATTACTGGTATTTAGATTTGCTGGTGTTGGATGCACCCATCGCAAAGTCCACATGTAGGAATTGGCTCTCTTGGCAAGTTTCAACGACTTCCCAGAAGAAGTCAACACTTTTTTTTAAATGTCATTTACAGATGTAGATCTTAGTCATTTGTTTGCATATAAAGTAGATTTAGAAAGTGTGCACACCCCCGTTAAAAGTGTTCGTCAAGAAATCAAATTATTTCAAAACTCCCACCTTTAACGTGACCAGTTCAAATCAATTAAAAAGCAAACAAATCTGTTTAGAAAGTGTAATGTACAATAATGTAGATGCGCATGCATGCATACCCGCTACTACACTGTTGAAGCGGTTTGGATGCAACCACACACACTGCTACCAAGTAAAGAAACTGATTAACCCCAAATAAATTTCAGCTGACTTAACAGGATTTTCCTGACATTAACACTGCAAAAACATTCTATATAACCAAGTTTTACAGTCTTACATTCAGTAAAAACTGCCTTAACAATCTTGATTTGAGAGAAATATACTTGACAAGAACAGAATGTGTAAGATTTGAAAACATATTTTGAATCATATTTTGAAAGTATAATTCTTACTTAGTAACTTAATCCTAAATTTGACTATTTTATCTGCATATTAAGTTAAATTATCTCACTTAAGAGACTGTTTCAGATCACTAGTTTTAGCTGTAAAAACTTGTTTTAAGACCTCCCTGTACCAGTTCATACACACAGGTTTCTTGCAATAAGAGAAAAAATATCTAGACTTTGGACAAGTGGGAAGTAGCTTAAAACAAGCTGTGAAACTTCAATTTCAGTTTCTTTAGTTTCTTATTCAGTGAAAAACATTTAAAACTAGTCCGTCAATGCTTCTTTTCAGTGTTGTTGCTTTCTCATTTTGAGTAAAAAGATCTTAAAACAAGAGAAACTAACCAGGAATTCAAGAACTAGTAGCAAAGAGGTGCACTTTTACACTGCAAAAACTCATCTTACCAAGTATATTTGTCTAATTTCTAGTCAAAATATCTCATCACATTCAAAATAAGACAAAATTACCTAAAGAGAAGCATCTCAGTGAGATATAAGAGCTTGTTTTAAGGCAATGCATTTTATTTCAAGAAATCTTATCAAGAAAATTTTGCTTGTTTCTATAGGCAGAATTGTTTGCTTATTACAAGCAAAAAATCTCTCTTTTTTTTGAGTGGCCAAGATTTTTTTTTTTTTTTGCTTGTAATAAGGAGAAAAATTAACTATAGATATTTCTCCCTGTCTAGAGTCTCGATATTTTTTCTTATTTCAAGAAATCTTAGCAAGTCTAATTATCTTACCCCATTGGCAGATTATTTCACTTGAATATAGTCTTTCTCTTGACAATTTCAGCATTTTTTTTAAAACTCGTTATTAAGACCGCTACTTTTTTGCAGAGAACGAAGTTACAAAACCTACAGTTCAATGGGGGCTTACAAAGCATCAAAGACACCTTATTATTCCTGTTGTTCTTCGTAAAGTAAATTATTTTTATTTTTTTTTTTTTCCCCCCCCCCGGGCATCTATTTTTAATCATTCCGTTTCCTTTTTTACTTTTTTCTTTTTCAAATCATTTTATTTTTTTTTTTTTTTTTCTTTTTTCCTTTGGATATTATTTTTCTTTATTTCTATTTTTTTGTTTATACTTCTTTTTTCTTTTTTTTTTATATTTTTTATATATCTTTTTTTTTTTTTTTTTTTTTTATATCCTACTAAATGATCAGGTGACCCTTTGTAGTTATTCGAGGTGCAGCCGGGTAATTACGAAAAAATATAGCAAACAAATTTGCACAACTAATATTGTGATATAACGATGTGTGTAAATATATCTATCTCATGTAAATATATCATATCGCAATATATCAGTATATCCCGAAGCCCTAAGACACAGTATGACCACTCACTTCACATGCTTCCAGTATACAAGTACCAATTAAGTTTCCCCCCAGTTTTACTGTGTACACTGTGTTTTGGCATCAGTGCCAGGAAGTTGGCATGCAGTTCACTCTTGTTAGAAGAGTTGCCATACCTCTGGTAAACTCTGGCATCAACACCTGATTCATGCTGTACTTTTAAACTCCAAAACAATGTATTTTTTCGCTGAAATGGCCACAACACGGATGGAAAAGTACAAAATCTTTGCCCTCCTTCTGAGTCAGCATCTTGCTTTCTGCTGAAACATCAACACCAACATTCAGGTTGAGCAATAAGCATCCCAAAGAAAAAGACGCTTTATTCTCTGTAAAGCCAATCACTGAGGTCACATTGACAGTTAGGTCAGTCTATGGCTGTCAGACTTGGTCATTTAGGATCAACATCCTTGATACATTATTGGCCAAAGTTTGTTCAACTACATTGCAGTGGACTGTGAGAAAGTGTTTAAGCCCTTTTGCAGTTTCTAGTTTTTGCTGTGGCCGATCTGTAAACATAGCTGCATTAACTTTAGATATTGCCTTTGTGTTACATGATTTTTGTTAAACAACATTATAAGAATCTGAACTTTACTAGAACACAGAGCTTGTCTGGAAATGATTTACACAACTAAAAAGCTAGCATGCCAGGACGTTGGCCAAATGAGCTCATTCACAGTCAGTTTCTGACCTCATTTACCTGTCTGACAAAGAAACTGAAGAGTATGAGTACAGCTTACAGCTTAATTTTACCATGTTAAAATACCCTTACACTGTACTGGTTTTACAAAAAGATGAAGCTTTGGAGTTTCTGCAGAGCATCTTGGCAAATGCTCCATGATTACAGTATATTAACAACATTTAAGTCTCAATTTTCAAGTCAAAATTTGAAAAATCTTTGCAGATCTTTTGTGTTTGAGAATCTTTATCCTACATTTTATGTTGCATCTGTTTTGATGGATCTTTTGCATGAAATGAGCTGTATATGTAAAAGTTGTAATATAGTAACTAATGCATTCAGAAATAATCTCATCAGCCATGATCTTTATCGTGGATATGCTCTCTGTCACACAGTGGTGAATATCTGTGTATTTTCCATGATTACAAACGTTTGTGGAGGTGTGTCAGCAGATATCTGTAGAGTGGTCGGTGCTGTGACAACACCAGCACGAAGGACAGACAGAAAAGCAGCTCCACCGCCTCATACTGGATGACGCCGGTCTGGGATTTACAACCCAAAAACACTCCTGGAGGAAACAAAAGACAAAAATACATCAATTAATAAAAAGGAAAAAAGTATTAGTTGGATCTTTTATTTGGATGTATGAAGTGCAAATGTTACCTTTGTTGCTGAGCCTGATTAGCTTATTGACATATTGAGCCATGTTCCATATCATCTGCAGGAAGTAAGCTGGGTTCTTAGCAACCACCTGGCCAAAGGGCAAACTTTGGGCACACACATGAAACCTGGTGGGGAGTAGGGAAAAGAAGAGGCCCCCCTTTCTGTATTTGCATTCTGAGATAAAAAACAATCTGAACAAATGTATCCAAGTCTAGAGCTGTTATCGCCTGACAGCAATCTGTTTATTTTAATAGTTGTATGATGTCAACAGGCCTGCTTATTGAGGTCAGATTATAAAGCGGATGTGAGTCATGTCTGTGTTCAAATTATCAAAATGGCAGAAGTGGGTAACGACAATTAATAATTCACAACCTTTAACTCATAAAATATGAGTTTTGCAAACAAAAATACATAAATTGATCTTTTCAGTTTTACCTGCACGCATGTAGCAGCACCAGCTTGTAGATGTTCTTGTAGACCGCCTCAAGAGAGTTAGTCTGAGAAGAAAAGTTCATCTATAATTACATGAAGCATTAAGGTGGAAGCAGGGAGATAAATTTGCATTAGCAGGTGTCCTTGTGTTTGAACAAAATACTATGTTAAATCTATGTAAAAGCAATAGGGGTGGAAAAAAAAAAACTTAAACAAAAGAAAAAAAAAACTTTTAAAAAAATGGAGAATCTGGATTTTTTGTTTTTTAATTTGATACAAAAAAAAAAAAAAAAAAAAAAAAGAAAAGAAAAATTCTTCATTTCAGTCTGTGTTACTGCGTTTCTCCAGCAGCGGGGGAATTGTTTTTCTTCAGCTATCTAAAAACATGACTTTTCCAGAAAAACTTAAACACAAGGTGGAGGATGGCAGATAACTTGGTAAAAAAAAAAAAAAAAAAAAAAAAGAATCAAATGGGGGAGAAAAAGCCTAATAAGCAGTTTATGCTTGCTGGTATTTTCAGTTACATCATTTCACTATCATGAAATGAAAGTTTATAACTGATGAACATACTAAACTCTGTTAATGTGAAACTGTCGGGAAATTATTTTACCGGTTTGTTACCATCTGAGGAAAACATCCGGCTGGGAATCTCTGTAACTTCAGCTACATATTAATAAAGCTGCATATGCTCAGCTCAAAAGCATCTGAAGACTATGAAGGATAAAGAAATATATAAATGTAGCCTGCTTAGCATTCAACAGGGTTTCCCATGTGATGCTGTGAAGACTTATGAATGAAAAAAACCAACTAAAATCCAAGAAAATCTAAACTTCAGTAAGGATTAAGTCTATTTGTCCCCAACCTTCATGTCCAAAAAGAGGGGATGGCATTTGAGTCTGAGGATGGCCATCAGCTTCCTCTTCATTTGCTGTCCAGCTGAGTGGAAAGAGCCCAAAGTAAGACTGTAGCGCAGAGAGAGGCCTGCGTAGCTGTGAGAAAGAGTTTGATGTGAATAAAAAACACTTAAGAGAATTAAACAAGAAAAAACTGCTTCAAGTGGATAAGCAGCTATAATGTTTGAGTTTTATGGTTGATTTTAATCAGATTGGCAGTTGTTTAAGAGAAGGTGCAAAGTACAGAGAAGGGGCGACACTCCGTTTATAAGAAACCATAAAGCAGGGGTGTCCAGTTCTGGTCCTGAAGTGCCGAAATCCTGCAGGTTTTAGACATTTCCCTGCTCCAACACACCTGATTCAGATTAAATGGCTCTCCTCAACAGCTTGTTGTCAAGTTCTAACCAATTATGTTGCTCCATCAGTCTGATTGATTGAAAACCTGCAGGACAGCGGCCCTCAAGGACCGACTTTGAACACCCTTGCTATAAAGAGACAGGAAGCAAACTTGATGTAGCAATTCTGCAGCTGGGAGGAAGTTTCACCTGGAATAGTCTTTATAGACGTCCAGGGAGTGGGTGTCCAGCAGCAGTCCACACCAGGGGAACAGGCAGTGAGGAGGCAGCACGCGAATGCCGGGACAAGAGCCCACGCTTCCTGATATTTGGAAGTTGAGCATCACTTTTTGCGGGTTGACCACCACACCATACTCTGGTACTCCAGCCAGCAAGATCCTAAAGTGCAAAGTTCAGTTTCAGATATAAAACATCATAGTTTTATTTCTTCATCTTATCTGATGAAGCCCAAGAGATCAGGCGTCATATGATGTGTGTGTGTCATTTGCATGTGTCATACTTGAGAAAGGTTTGTGCTTCGTGCTGGTCTGGGGTGATGAGAAGGAAGTCATCCACAAGTCTCATCATGCACCTACAGAGACGGGAAAATATTAAACACAGATTCAAAAACGAGTTATAACAGAGAGAGACTGCCCTCTTCTGCTGCTGAGGTGTGATTACAGTCTGTAAAGACAGACTTGCTGTACCCTTTGTTTGCAGTGATGCTTTTGAACAAGACATTTTCCATGTGGCCGTAGCACAGACAGCAGAGCAGACTGGACACAACTGACCCCTGAGGAATCCCTCTGCACTGTCTGAACGTCCTGCAACAAAGAGGGCCAAAAAAAACAAAAATATAAAGCAAAGAAAACACAATCACATTCCCAAATGAGGTACTGAATGCAGATCTTACTTCTTCCCATACTGAACAACACTGCCCGTTAACATCTGGTTGAAGAACTGCAACGTCTCTCTGCCACGGAGATCTGAGCAAAAATGCTGCAACAAGGAAAAAGGAGTCAAATGTCAATGGGAGGAAATATATGTTTACATAAAAACAGCATGTGAGGGTGTCAGTGTTACCTGCTCCACCAGGATGGAGTGATGGACTTTCCCACTTTTCTGCAGTGACATCAGAAATCCTTTCATGTTAGTGGATCCCATGTTGCCCTCCAAGAAATCTGCCTGTGTTAACAAACATGGCAATTAAATCAATGAAATGCTCAAAAGTTCAAATACTGTAGTCATTTGGAGCTCTAAATTTTTCCTCCACTTTCGTAGTTCTTTTAATGGTAAAAGACCAGCAGTCAGCCAACATAGAGGACTTCAGTTTGGTTTGTCAGGCTACTTCAAGCGGTCCTTTCTGAGCAACTACAAATCTATTTATTAGGGATGCACGATATAATCGGCCCCCTATCAGTATCGACCTATATCGGCCTTAAAACTGAGTATCAGACATTGGCCACACCACCAATATTTAACCAATCAGCCTGCTGTTTCTAAACTCTAAAAAAAAAAAAAAAAAAAAAAAAAAAACGCAAAAATTCTTTTTCCTCTTCTTTTTCTTCAAAAACTTCTTTTTTTACAGACTGTTAAAGGGACTAGAGGCAGGAATTTCAAAAGCAAACAAACATGCACGTCCATTTTTTTTAATACTAATGGGCGATAAAGCGCTAATTACCAAAAATAACGTTTCCACCCACATTCCTCGCCGTTGCCTTGAACAGGCTGTGTGCTGCAAAATGCGTTGCAATTCAGTGTCCGAATTTCCCGCACTGCCATGCGGACGTGACGTCAAATGATGCACAGTTTCACAGTTTTGATACAGCAAGAAGACGGTCGCGGTAAATTCAAACACTGTAAGCGATAGTTATGGATTTTTCTGCCGTCAGCAAACGATCCAGATCAACTTAAAGACCACTAAAAAGTGTAACTACGAAGAAAAAGCGTAGTAAACAACATTATAGCTTCAGTTTGTGCACGCTCCTATGACGGCTTGGCTCGTGGCTGCAGTTACCTGAAGCGCCAGTCGCAGCAGTCGTGCGTTTCGTTTCTTAATCTTGTCTCTAGTCCCTTTAAACTTCTAAAGACTAGGGGTGGCAAAAGATATCGACTCACTGAAATATTGCCATATTTTCATATGCTGATATCATATTGACATTTAAAAACGTGGGACTGATCTATTTTACGAACAAAATCTTGAGATATTTCATTGTTCTGTTACAACCCGCCCTTCATTTTCTATTTCTTTCGCTCAATCTATTTTACGAACAAAATCTTGCAAGAATTCACGAAATATAGCGAGAGTTTGTAACAGAACGATGAAATCTCGCGAGATTTTGTAAATAAAATAGATCGATACCACGTTTTTAAATATCGATTTGATATCGGCATATGAAAATGTCGCGATTTTTTAGTGTATTGATATTTTTTCCCCACCCCTATTTTTCAAAGTGTCGGAAACGGATAACAAAACTGCTATTTGCAATGACTGCTTATTTTTTTCAGCTTTAATATCAGTATCAATATCGGTTTTTGGCCACATGAGTTTTAAAATATCGGCATATTGGCCAAAAATTCCAACATCGTGCATCCCTACTATTTATCTGTGTCTAATGTTAGCGTTCATGAGTCCACCCACTATAAAGCCTCTGTTATTAGATGTAGGGCTGCTAGGACAATAGCTTTTGTAGGACAGGCTATTGGAAAACTGTTCTAGGAGAAGGAAAACATATTCCAGCACAGGAGTCTTATCCCATCTCTGAAACACAGCAGTGGTAGCATCATTGTTTGGGTATGTTTTTTCTGTACCTGAGCCAGCAGAATTAGCATCATTGATGGAAGAGTTAACTTTTATCACCGAGTTCTCAGGGAAAATGTCATCACATGCATTTGTGAAGTGAATATCAACATAAAGTGTGTCATGCAGCAAGAAAATAACCCCAACTAGAGATGCACCGATACGATACCTGGCTCGGATATCGGCTCCGATACTGACAAATTAGCTGGATCAGATATCACATGAATGTGGCCGATCCAGTCATTTCTGTTTTTATTAATATCATAATAAACGTCAAATTTGTTATTTGTTAATAAATAAAAGTAAGTACATCTATATCTTTGTCAATTTGTTTTTTGTTTTTTTTTAACAAGTCTAACCCTCCCCCCCCCTCCCTCTCCCCCCCCCCTCCCCTCCTTTGCTAGGGGGGGGAATAATCCCTTCAACAACCCCTTCAAGCTCCATACTTCCTCGTCATCCCCCTGCTTGCGTAGCGTCGTGCCGTCGTGTAAGCCCGCCCTCATTTGTTATATAATTAACTTTTACTTTTTCTCCTCCCTTCCTCCCTTTTTCCCACACACCCGATGCTGCTTTTTCTTCTTATCTTCATTATGCGCGACCCCCTCTTTCTGTTTTTTTTCTCCTTCTCTTCTTTTTTTTTTTTTTTTTTAATTCCATAATATTTAACAAATTAAACTAACTATATATAGTTTTCACTCTTTTTTTCTTTTTTTTTTTGAAGTATTATTTTTTTTTTTGTTTTTTTTTTTTTCTCTACCCCCTCCCTCCCCTTTTTTTTTTTTTCTCCCCTTCTTTTTTTTTGTTCTCTCTAATTTTCTTTGATTGAATATCTATCCCCCCCCCTCCCCCCCCCTCCCTCCTCATTATTACCCCCCCCCCCCCCACCAACACACAAAACACAGAAGGAGGGGGAAGGGGGTAAGGCCAAGGAGAAATTGGATTCCCTAAATGTTTATGTCAAGCTTGATACCTTCACTCACATGGCAAGGTTTACAATTCATTCATTCAACAGCAGTATCGGCCGATACGCTCAGCCCAGGTATCGTATCAGACTGGATCAAAAAAACTGGATCCGTGCATCTCTAACCCTAACAAAGAAGTCATTCTACAAAAGGGTTGAAGGAGAATGGACAATGTTCTAGAAAAGCAGATGATATTCTATAAAGAGGAACAAATTGAAGCCCAACTCCACCTTTACCACTACATATCAGTTAATCATAAGCATTATACCTTTAAATCCTCTAAGCTGATGGGCAGGACTAATCAGCAGTTACGTGTCAATATTTAGTTGTAGCTTTACTACATCATTCGGACACACCAACTCATTATGAACCCATTTTGACTGAGTGGGTGTGTCACATACAGTCATCCTAAAAATTATTCATACCCTCCAACTAAACGAAAGGCTATATTCACAATAGTAATTCAAATAAAAAGAAACTAAAGAAACTAATAATAAACTTTTAAAAAATTAAAAAATTATAATTTAGTGAAATAAAATATTGCTTTTGAATTGTGGTTGTAAATGATAAGAAGAAAAAAAACAAACAAAACGGTCACAGACACACCACAGCACCTTTCCCATGAAAAGTGGACCAAAATACCTGTCAACAGGTACAGGAGTGTTTCAGAATGTTACAGAAAACACCAGATTGCAGTGATTGCCTCAGTGTTATTTAACTAAATTTTAGCTTCGGAGCCCCATCATGCTTGTTTACTTGTTTTGGGGTTTTTTAATGTTTGTTTTTAATATTTCCTTTGAACCAGAATTCAAAATCAATGTCATCATTTTTATAGAATTTTTATTTATTACTTTTGTCAATCCACTGACAGCTGATATTTTTCCTTCTTTAATTGGAGGGTATGAATAATTTTGAGAACCGTAAATACTGTGCAGATAAAATTTTTGTCTGACTTGTTTAACTGTGTTCTCTTTAGCTCATACTGTGACCCATGTCAAATTCTAGAGATGCAGTAAGAAATAGAGTGAAAACAGAGAAAACTCTCTGAGTTTCAAGCACTGCTGTGACATTTTCAGAGCATGTTTGAGGGTATGATCAGACCTGTCTAACAAAGGCTTTTTTCAGGCCTTCATGCGAATCCAACCAGATCTTGGCATAGCGACGGATGGTAAAGACCTCATCCTGGACAGGTGACAGAGCCTGGCCAATCACCTCTATGAGTTTGTCATGTGGTAGGCTCTCGTAGGCTCCACTTACATCCACCTCAAACAAAAGCAAAAGACAGATTAAAAAACTGTGCTAACATATTATGCTATCTCATATAAATGTCAGTCGCACGTACAGTAAAACGCAGTATTTATGTCTTAGACCTCACCTTAACAAAGTAGAGAGGTTGTGGTTTGTCCTTCTGGGCAGGTGCCAGAGAGACCAACACCCTGTGGATGTCTGTCATGCCCCACACCGTGGAGCCGAGGAGGGAGGGAGAGGAGCGCACACAAGCTCGAAGCATATCCAGCAAGTCCCGGACGTGCCCCTGGTAGAGCTGTAGGAAAAATGATGTTCCAAGGGGACTTTAGTAACTCTCAGAAAGTAAAAAACTTAGATAACATTTTTATGTCGGTGCCAACGTGTACCCTTGTTTTGGCATCTGCTCCTATGACTCGTGTGATGGGCCTCATGCCATCAGTTTTGGGGATGAAGCGAAGGCGAGAGATGACGGTGCTTTTGGGCAGTGCGGCCACCTGAGCTGGACTCAGCTCCTCCATCTGGCCTTTAGCAAGGTGACCTCTGTCATAACAAATATGTATTCATTTCAGGGGTGCACGATATTGGAATTTTGGCTGATATCAGACATGCTGATATTTTAAAACTCATGTAGCCGATAACTGATATCGATACCGATATTAAGGCAAAAAATAAATTATGTAATATTCATTCCTTGTGCAAAATTAGAAAAATATCTCAACTTGTGTTTATGTAGAAGAAGTCAAGCTTAATGACAGTTGTCCGACAGGTAATAGGAAGGCTGGGCGATTATGGAAAAAATCATTATCACGATTATTTTGGTCAATATTGATATCACTGATTATTTTTTTAGTTATATGGTGTTTTCTCTCTCTGTCAAAACACTTATATTTTATCAAAACGTAAAAAAAAATCAATATAGGATACAAATTTGTACCGTACACCTGTTTTGCAACATTAAATGAGTAAAATAAATATACTCTGAACATTAAATAAGGCATAAAGAAACATAAATGTATCCAAAATAAACTGTCCAACTGTTCTGCAATTTCTCTATATCTGAAGAATAAAATATATTCATTAAAAGAAAATCCAAAAATAAACTTTAAGCTTTAGTGCAATGCTGCAACATTCCAAATCTAAAACGTTTGTTAATGACACAAACAAATTGCATGGGTGAGAAGCCACTAAAATTCATATTAATTTCAGAAAAGCCTTCAGAAATTCATTGTGTAATCGGGTTAGATAAATAAATAATTTCAACTTGATTATACTGTAGGACTTTGAAGATTGTTTGATCCAAGATTTGAATATCACATTAAAATTTTGATGAATTGCACAGCCCTACTAATAGGTTATGTTCATTATATCCTAGAATGACCTGGAATTTCTTCCTGAGAAGAGAGAGAGAAAAAAAGCAATATCCCAAAACAGGGGATATTTGGTTATTTACACAAATTACCATGTATAAACTCTGTTCACACAGAACATCCTAAAAGAAACTGTCTTTAGAAGTTTTAAAGTCTGTAAAAAAAAAGTTTTTGAAGAAGTTATTTTTGGGTTTTTTAGACTTTAGAAACAGCGGCCTGATTGGTTAAATATCGGTGGAATGGCCGAAGTCTGATATTCAGTTTTAAGGCCGATAAAGGCCGATACCGATCTATCGTGCATTCCTAATTCTTTTCATTTAAGCAGTCATTTATGTTGTTATCGGTTAGAGTTGTGCAAGTGTCTACCTGAAAGCCAAGTCTTGGAGTTTGGCCCAGACTTCCTGTCTATAGAACCTGATGGCGTTTTTCTGCCCCACGCTCTCTGTGGCATAGAAACAGGCTCGGACGAGGCCAACAACATAGCCATCCAAGAGCCAAGCCAAGAACTGACCCAGGACCTGTGTCCGAAATGCAAGTTCACTGGGTGGGCCGCGGCCTGCGAATGACAAATTATTCAGGTAATCAATAATACATGCAGAGGAAGAACAAAACGTGACCTCTCACAAACAGCTCACCAGTCTTACTGATCTTCAGCCAATCGCAGTCATTCACCTTCATCTTCCACATCAGTTCAGCCAACGACAGCCTTTCAAACTTGCCACTGTGCAGAAAGCTTTTGACTCTAACGAAGAAATGAAAACGATTGTGATCGGAGCCCCACAGCTCTTGTGGGACGACAGCAGAGAGGCATTCCCGGACAAAGAGGTAGACCCGAAAAGGTGGAGAGTGCTTTGGTAAGAGGGAGTTCATCTCTCTCTGCCCTGCACTGCTCACCTCAGCCACTGGACACATTCTCTGCAGCGTTCTGCTGTAGGGACACCTCCTGTGCTGCTTTAACAGCTGACTAAACAGGGGAACCATGTTGAAAAAACGCTTGGGGAGTTTCTTCGGCTTCCTATCCAGACCATTTAAATACGCCAGACCCTCGAAGAAGACAATCCTCACCAAATCTTTCCCTTGTAATCTTCTGGGTCCATCAGCACTCTTCCTCTTCCTGTTTAGAAGGAAGCCGTGCAGGCCCCTGCCGCCATAGAGGAATCCCAAAGTGCGAATAAAACACTGTGAGGGCGGCAAAGGGGGGAAAACCCCAGATCTCCAACTGGGACCACCCTCTGAGCAAAGCATGGCTGCTGGCGTTTCAACAGGCTTTTTAAAACCAGTTGCGCCACTTTCCCCAGTTTTCCTAGACAGACTCAACTCCACAGGTGAGAGCTGTCGTTCTTCCAATGTTTTACAGCCATCCTGTTGGACTTCCTGTAGCCTTCTCCTCTTTCTTGAGTAAGTCATAGTCTCCTCATCCTGATGATCAGATTCCCTCTTTCTTTTCTCCTTGTTCCCTCTTTCAACTTTTCTCTTCTTCCTTTTGCCAACAGCAGGATGCTCATCAACATGTCTCTTTTTCAAATACACTGACCTTCGATTCCTTCCAAACTGAGAGCAACTTTGTTTCCCTAACCGTGGCTGCAGATGAAATCCACTAAAGGCGTTGGTCATGGACACCCTGTCATATACTGGAACCCCACACACCTGGAAAACACACGATGGAGGGACTGCCACAAATATGGAGCAGCTCTCAAAGAGGTACCGTGCGATGTCTGTACCAAGACGTACTGTGACTTTCTTCCACAGGTCACTGCCATGGATGTAAGCAGCGCTCTGTGTTATTTCCCCTTGGAATTTGAAGTGGTCTGCATCCCGATCCTCCCGTGCCAAAGTCAAAATATTGTAGCCATGTGCCAAGACATTTCTTTTCCTTTTTCTTTTCAGGGTGTTCAGAACAAAGGCCAGGAGTTCTGGGAGAGTAGAAATCTATAGAAAGAGTAAAATACACCACATAAAGAGACGAAAACACATCTTATTAAAGTAAATAAACCACTACAGGTGTTTTTTGTCTCTGCAACAGGAAAATATGAAACAATCTAAACATTTAAGCTATACTGTTACAAATATAACGAAGATTTCTTTTACTTTTTTTACATTTTATTTTATTTGCAATCTCTCTAAAGCTGACATGTTACCTGGGTGCTGCTCGGGACCTGCTGTAGCTCCTTATCATAACACACAAAAACACCTCTCACAAACGACTTAAAGCGGTTCGTATCTGACTGCTCCACAATAACTGCCTTCTTCCCCTCTTTGTACACGATACTGTCCGCAAACTCCTCTAGAGTCTGTGTGTGTCGATACAGTGATCTTAAAATGCTGAGCACACCGGACATATCAGTCCCAGACATTACGGCAGCTTGAAGTTACCGTTTGACCATGAAAGAGGTCCAAACCAGATACATGGCTGTTAGCAAGGCTGGTGTGTTGCGCTGCGGCTGACGTTTTAATCGCCCGCCTCACACTTAACCAATTAAAGATAAGTTTGATGAACGTGTCCAATCAGAAAGGCTCATACTCTGGGCGAATTTTCAGTTGACCAATAGCAATCTTAGTATGGCATGTTGTGTTTGCGACACAACATCACAGGAAATTCGTATTTCCACGTGTAATAACGAAAAGCAGTTTATATTTCCCCTGAAACGTCGAAATAAATATGTAAACACCAATACCAAGCTCTCCCAGGTTACTAAAGGAATTGCAGGAGGGGTATAATGAAAGGAAACCCAACATAAACGGTTTGAGATCTACAATTAAAGAGTATGGCAGCATTCTTTTTTTAAAAAATCTTTTCTCTCCACCCCCACATTGTTGTATTTATTTGTATTACTGAGATGTGTAGTTATTCATGCAAAACGTAGCGAAAATTATTCATATTTCTGAACGTGATACGTACCCAGCTTACTGCTGCCCTCTGTCGGTCACCGTGAGCATAGCTCCTGTACTCTGATTGGTGGAAAGACGCCCCTTTCGCTTGTACTGAGCGCGCGAATACATTCACGTCTCGTATCGTTCCTCCTTTAGCTAGCTAACCATTAGCTTAGCGTAACTCGCTGTGGTTGAATTGTATTGGGACTACGATTCTTCATCGACCTGGGTCGAGGTTTACTATTGTTTATGTAGTGAAGCTTTAAGTGCATGTTTTCTGTCAACAACTGAAGATAACCAGACAATGGCAGACAAAGAAGGTAACGTATGTTTCGTAAACCACACTTAAAAGAACGATGTAGTCGAGCATATTGGTTAGCTTCCAAGCTAGCTACGTTAGCAGCAACCGTGGTAGCAGCTGCATAGATGATAAATAGGAGTAACATGCAGTCTGTTGTCTTCATGTCATTTTCTAACAGCTGGTATAAACTTTTACATGCGTAGTGTCAAGCGAGAGCGTCGCACGACAGATTACGTACACGTTAATGGTATTTTTTTGTAAAAATCCAGTTGGTAAGGCCTCAGCATCCTGATAAGCGAAACTTGGTAGTTTTTGCAAAAACATATACTAGGATATTATGGATTCACTCAAGTCATGTATGGTTTTTGTCATTTCTGTGTCCACTCTAGCTGGCTCGTATGATGATACAGTGGAAGAGAGGGTTATCAACGAAGAATATAAGATCTGGAAGAAAAACACCCCCTTTCTGTATGACCTGGTTATGACCCATGCCTTAGAATGGCCCAGTCTCACTGCTCAGTGGCTTCCTGATGTTTCCAGGTAGACTCTTTCACTCTATGGGCCGATATTAGTACTCAGTTGGTTTTCATATCCCCATGCACCCATTGATATTCAACAATAATATTCACATGTGTCTTTATTTTCCATTTTATCAGACCAGAGGGGAAAGATTACAGTGTGCACCGACTAGTTTTGGGCACGCACACGTCTGACGAGCAGAACCATCTAATTATTGCAAGTGTCCAGTTGCCCAATGATGATGCCCAGTTTGATGCCTCACAATATGACAGCGAAAAAGGGGGTATGAGATTTCTACATGCTTTGTCATTAATGTGCTTGTTACTATCTGATTTCAAGGTAAAATTGTGAATAATCATGCTTTGCCTTCATGTTGTATGTATAATGTAAACATATCTTCCTTAAGAGTTTGGAGGCTTTGGTTCTGTGAGTGGAAAGATTGAGATAGAAATCAAGATCAACCATGAAGGAGAGGTGAACCGTGCACGCTACATGCCACAGAACCCTTGCATCATTGCCACTAAGACCCCCACCTCAGATGTACTGGTGTTTGACTACACCAAGCATCCCTCAAAGCCAGGTACATAATGCACAGCTGCTACTAGAGCTCACCAAAGATAAATCAAGTAAATTAGAGTGAAGTGAGCCTTTATAAACAATGGAAAATTGACACACACAATTTTCCATTCATTTCCATTCACATTGAATTTGTTCTGTTCCCCAGATGTTTTGGGGGAGTGTCACCCTGATCTGCGTCTCAGAGGCCATCAGAAAGAAGGTTATGGTCTGTCCTGGAATTCAAATCTCTCTGGATGTCTCCTCAGTGCATCAGATGACCATGTAAGAAAAATAAGAAGTAGAGTTTGAGATGGTTTAGAATTAACACCAGTCTGTTTTTCCCTACAGTCGTGGGAAAAAGCAGAAGTTATGGTGAAGTTTGCTGGTCTGGAGCTTTCAGCTGTGTGTTGACACAATGCTAAGAGGGGACGAGATGAACAATGATCATAGACCTCTTCTGCAAAAGAGGAGCCAGTTCTGGTCCAGTTCAGGTGCTAGAGCCAGTGTTTAACTGGTTCAACTCTGGTGCTTCGGAAGAACCTGTTCGTTCTACAGACGGAGCCAAGTTGGTGTCCCCGTTTCCATGTTCCCTATTCTGATCCTTGTCCCTGAATATATTTCTAAGCTTTTTATAAACTAGCTTGTTGATGCTACTTTGCTGCGTTGGTAAGCAGCTGCTGTCGTCTCCTTCTGTTGCTACTAAAAGCAGACTCCTGTCTCCAGCAGCAGCTTGTTTTAATCAAGTTTTGCAGGTAGATGCCATGGATTAGATTTTATGGGTGTGGGTGGGTTGCAGGTAAGAATACGATTTTTATTAAATTTTTGTGGACGTGACAAGTGTTTTACTGAGGTTATTTGGCACCGGGGCAACGGCTTCACCAGCATCCAGCCAGTGAGAGAAATTTTTCCACTGCTGCTGCTGTGATTAAGGAACAGAGAGCAGGGCTGAAACCAAAGAAGGTGGATATCTTTTTGCTATACAGGCCTCTCCAAGTCCAAAATATGGTTTCTCATCCTTGGACCAGTTTATTTTTTAAACCATTGCTCAATGGTTAGGTAGCCCCCAGGAGCAGGAGCTGGTGTTTAGGTGGTGGAAAGCCAAAGAACCATTTTTTCTTATTTTGTTTCCTAGCCTCTGGCTCCAAACCAGCTCTCAAATTGGCTCAGTGACAAATGGGCTGTAGAGAAGCACTTGCTGCTGCCCTTCAGTCCTGTAAGGTTTAAAAAGCAGTTTTCAAACAGTTTGGGGTCCATCGTTATAACAAGATTATTTCTCTGAGAAGGAGATGGCGATGCAGCTTAGGTTTGCAATGTTGCGTTTGAACAAACCACAAGACTTGTGGAACAACATCCTTTGGACAGATGAGAACAAAGTGGAGATGTTTGGTCATGTTGAGCTGCACCATGTTGAGAGAAAATCAAACACAGCAAATCAGCACTATACAGAATGTCAATCACAGTGGTGGAGGAGCGGTGATTTATGTTCATCTAGCAGGCAAAGGACGTGGACGTCTTCCTGTCAGAGTCAAGTATGAACTGAATATGTTCGTATTCTGTGGTTTAGCTGTCTGATAGCTAAAACTTAACCCAAATTAGATTGTGCAACAGGACAATGATCCTAAACACAGCAGCAAAGCTAAAGCAGAGTAGTAATGGTTCAAACTCCACATCACTGCTTGACTGAAGTGTTGACCCGGAGAGATCTATGCATAATCAGATATCTGCAACCCCAATTAAATGAAGCAACATTGTCAAGAACAAGACCAAATTTCTGATAGCCAGCTAGAAATCACGGTATCTAAAACAAAGGAGCTTGTTCTTTACACACAACAAGAACTGACAGTCGACCCAGTTCAACTTGACAGCCAGCTTGCTGAAATTGTGGAAACCTTTAATCATCTAGATACAGTCCATAACAGTTGCTTGAGCTTCTCTGCAAATACAGATTTTTATCTTTAAGAAATGTTGACAGCGACTCAGTCTTAGAAGATAATATTTATGTCAGTCTGCTGATTTTAGAGCTTGTGTATTCTGCTCATATCGAGAGTGTTTTGACCTTTCACCTGTGCTTAGTTTGGTCACTTGAGCTGCAAGTACAAGACAAAGCTGGACCACATTCTTTACCTTTTATTTATATTCATGTTCTCATTTGTTTTTATCATCTGTAAATGTTTGTATTTTAGTGCTGTCTGTCTGGTGAGCAAAAGACAATTTTCCACCCCTGGTGGACAATTAAGATCTGTTCTATTCTAAAGAATGAGACCAAATCACACAGAAAATGATTCCTTATTGTGAGACCCTCTAAATGAAATGAAAAACACTTTATTAACCCCCAAAGGGAAATTCAATTCAATTTTGGACCCTGAAGTGGTCTAACATATTGAGTCATAGGATGTGCTTGGTTTTTCACATGCTGCTTCTGCATTTTGGCTTGTTTTTGTCAAAGACAGCGTAATATACCATGTGGGTTTGTTCATCATTCTGTTGCCTAATAAGAGCTGATTAGGACTATATTTTCTTTCCTTTCAGTAATGTTTCACCTTAGAACTAAAAAGTGTGTTTTCACATAACTGTGTTGAGGATTATATTTATATGTGCTGCATTTCTTGAAAGTAAGTGTTTAAAGATGGATCTGAAATATAAATGAGATGTTTGTCTCTTATCTCTAGACGATCTGCCTGTGGGACATCAGCGCTACGCCAAAGGAGGGCAAGATCGTCGACGCGAAGACCATCTTCACTGGTCACACTGCTGTGGTGGAAGATGTCTCCTGGCACCTGCTTCATGAGTCACTCTTTGGATCTGTAGCTGACGACCAAAACCTTATGATGTGAGAATCTCAGGAACAAGTCAGACGTGATGGGCACAGGAAGTTCACTTAAGTATGTCAACCTGCAGGAAATGACCCCCATTCTGCCTCTTTTCACTTTTAGTTGGGACACTCGTTCAAACAACACCTCCAAACCCAGCCATGCAGTCGATGCCCACATAGCAGAGGTCAACTGTTTGTCGTTTAACCCTTACAGCGAGTTCATCCTCGCCACCGGCTCGGCAGACAAGGTATCGCATCCCGAGTGAGAACATGAGAGTTAAGTCTTGCGTACAGTTCAGTGTGTAATTTCTTCTCCCCACCGACAGACTGTGGCTCTGTGGGACTTGAGGAACCTGAAACTGAAGCTGCATTCCTTTGAGTCACACAAGGATGAGATCTTCCAGGTACGAAATTTATTATGAATATGTCAAAATCTGTTAAAAATCTGTTGACATTTAATTTTCTGGCCCTTTTAGGTTCAGTGGTCACCCCATAATGAAACCATTTTGGCATCCAGTGGAACAGACCGTCGCCTCAATGTCTGGGACCTCAGGTATATCAAACATTTTTCCTTATATAGGGAGGTGTCATCTTGAGCAAAACGTAGATGTAGTTCTGACTCATTGAATGCCTTTAATTTTTGGCATAAATGATTGTTTTTTACATTTTTCTCTCTTTTGGTAGCAAAATTGGAGAGGAGCAGTCACCAGAGGATGCAGAAGATGGCCCACCTGAGCTACTGGTAGGTCTTAGTTAACCCCACAATCATATATATCGTCTTTTATGGACATAAAACAACATTTTTACTCTTCTTTTTTCTATTAGTTTATTCATGGAGGCCACACAGCCAAGATCTCTGACTTCTCTTGGAACCCTAATGAGCCCTGGGTCATCTGCTCTGTTTCTGAAGATAACATTATGCAAGTCTGGCAAATGGTGAGGAAGCTATGTCCCCAAAGAGTCTGAAAATAATTCATATGTTCTTTTACACTTGCACATTATACAATATATCACACTATTTAGCATCATGTTCAAGCAGGCGATACAGCCTTAGAGGTCTCACACCTGCATGCCCCAAACAATCGGAGAGGGGATTCATTAAAGAAAATGACTTTACCCCAGTCCTCAACACTCTGATTTGCAAAATACCAGTCTGTCCCTGATGGTGTTTTTGGAGAAAAGTGGCTTCTCTGTGTCTCTTAAAGCCTTCCCCCAAAAGTCTTTACCTTATCGTCGGTGATGTCAAACACCATTTTAGCACCCAGTCTGTTATCCTAACACAATCAGAATGACAGATTGATCTCGGGTTTTGTCCTCATCAGTATTCTCATCCGTGTCAATGGGAGACCGTGTCATGGTTGCGTTGTTCTTTAGCCCCAAGCCTCTCCTTCACAACTCAGGAGTGGGTGAAAGATAGAGCACGCTCGAAAACCAGGGTCAATCTAAAATTCTTTCGCCATAAAATACTGCCTTTTCTTTGCTGCATTCGCCATTTTTATCGAGAACTCAAGTGAATCCGGTGTCAGCTCCGGGCAACATTTAAATAAAAAAAAGAAGGAAAGATATTTGCTCCAATCGCTGACTTTATCCCCACAGAGCGCTACACTTTTAGCTCTGTCATTTGGCTGGAGACAACATGCAATTCTCTGCCCAGAAATGTCCCGAACACACCAAAACAAAGGGAAAAAACTAAACACAGTCACGGGGGAGGGAGTTGCCAACAAAATTCACTGTCACACGAGAGTAAAGGCCTAAAGGTGCGGATTGAGCCGGATTTCACTCACACCAGTGCAGTGTTTATTTTTAGGGGGAAAACTCTGGATTCTGCCTTTAAAAAAACAAGCGAGCAGTCATGTAAGAATTACTGGTTGCAAATTTGTCTCTGGAAAATTTGTCTTTAGGGGTCGTTCACACGAGGACGATTGCGGGTAAAAATGGCAAAATATTTAATCGGAAGTGCCTTTTGTTCACACGGCAACGGCGTTATTCTGGGTTGAAGACGCAAAAATCTGAAGACTTATTTCAAAGTGGGATTCCTAAAGGCGCTGTCGTGTTCTCGTCTGCACGGTCCAAAACGCCAAAATGAGGGTGGACCTGCTCACGCCATGCTCATGTCGCATGCGAGCTGACGTCGCACACAAACAGGAAAAACAACAATGTACGTAAGCTATGTAAACTATGTAAATCCAGCGGCTCTAAGGTAGATCTTACGCATGCACATGGACATGGTGGAGTTCTATCACAGCACCACCCAACAGCCCGGTGTGCATATCCAGTCGAATTCTTCACACTCTTGCGTCCTCGTATGCACGCAGATTTCTTCATGACGACGTTCGTGTAAACGCGGATAAAAAAAGATGAAGATGAGACGCCACTTTTGCGTCTCGTCATCTGATCGTCGCTGTGTGAACGTAGCCTTAATTTAAAAATATACAAACCACTCATGAATATTTTCTGATCTGATTCACTGATTTTTCTTTTCAGGCTGAAAATATCTACAATGATGAAGACCCTGAGGGCACAGCAGACCCTGAAGCTACAGCGTAGCACCTGTGCAGGTTCTGGATTTAACCACAGTGTCATCACTCAGACATCCCTGTAGTCCTTTACAGCTTCTTATCCATCTTTACCAAACTTTACCCGCGGGGCAGTGTAAGCTGCTAACTGTAAATACTTTAAAGAGTCATCATGCATTACCCCGTTTCGTTTTTGGATTCTTTTCAAAAGTTGTCTTGTCATCCTTTCATGAGCCAACTGCCTTATTACCCATAAATCTAATCCGTGTTTTTTGCAGTGCACTTAAGATGTTTTTTAAATTAGATTTGCTCTTCTTTGTACGTTGAACTATTTTACACAACACTTTTTCTATTAAAAAACAAAACTGTTTTCTAAAACCTAAGATTGTAGTTGTATCACACACACACACACACACACCACCATCAATTCTTGTAGTAATGATAATTTTCAGATAGTTTAACATTTTTACACTTATAAGAAGAATCTCCCCCTGAAAGAAGTTAACCTGCACGTGAGACGATGCAAAACTTTATTGCTGGGTTGTTTTCTCTTTGATGGATTGTTTTTTTTCTTTTGGTACCAAAAAATATCTCATTTGTAGATCTTCAGACCAGTTACAGCCAGATTGTTCTGCCCATATCTGTATTTTACTGATTTACAGGGAATTTATTTTCAATAAGATGCCTTATATGGGCTGGAGGCAGGAAGTAAAAATAACAATCTGGAGTTTTATTGTGGCATCAATATGAAATGAATCATGTTTGTTTGTCAGAGAGACTGAATACTACAAGAACTGAAAATCAAAAGGACTATTTTGAGAAATAGGAAGCCTGGTATGATAGGACAAGTTCTTTTCCCTGGTGGCATAGAGTGGTGTATGCCCTTTTTTTATCGTTGTTGTGGGTTAGTTTAGGTTGATGTTTGTTGTTACTGTTTTTCTTTTGTATATGATTGAAAAAAGCAATAAAAAAATAAAGTTTAAAAAAGCCTTTACCTCATTATATATGATCTGTTCTCCCTGCAAGTATAAGTTGTATTAGACTCAGTGAATCCTGCCGGTATTCTTAGTGAAACCTTATCCGTTGTAACGTCTTAGTACTCGCACTTTACTTCTCTGGTTCCCACTATTAATTTCTACTGACGTGTTGCCCTTATAAGTGCAAAACCCTGGTTCTGTACTTCAGAGACAGACATAAACTCATCAGTCACACTCAGTCTACCAGAAACACCAGGCCTTTATTCATAACAAAACCCTTCCTACATGCTGAGGACAAATGTAATCTGTAGACAGCTTGAAAACAACCATGTCAGTCTTCTGTTGCCATATAAGTAAAGTGCGTTCATTAAATCTTTGGAGTTGGCTGGATTGCAGACTATAAAAAACAAAGCATTAAGATCATTAAATCACAAAAAGCCATCAAGAAGGGAAATGAAACTTATGTTTTGTCCTCATGGTCGTGCTCCTTTTGGTCCTTAATGGCAGCCCTGTGAGAGAAACAAGCTGTAATTACTGTGTTTAAAGTTCAAAGAGGAAGCACAGGTAAGATGAATTACCTGTGCAGCAGGAGTTGCTTGGCAAGGCTGTCCCTCAACTCCTCCATCTCTTTGGTTTTTCTCTTTTGAATCTCTAACTCTGTCTTCAGCTCTCTGCTGCTCTCCTCCAGGTAATACACCGCTTCCTGTAAGGTAGACACAACTTTGCTGTGACATCATCTGTTTCTGAGCGGCTCTGAATGTTGCCTCAGTCACATTTTGGTTATTACCTTATACCGCCCGACGTCCTCGCACCGCTGGATGTGAACAAGTTTGAGTTTCTCCTCCAAACAAGCCCTCTGCAGTTGCAGCTTTAGGATCTCCTCCCTTAGAGGCATCACCTGTGCTTTCAACTCTTGGGCCTGCTCTTTGGCTTTCAGCAGTGCACCAGCCGTCGCCTCTCTCCTCTTCAGCAGCGCCAGCAAAATGGGCTCGTACCTGGAGGAGCAACGACTCAGTTCATGTATGGTCAAAACATCACTTTGATTTTATGGTGTATGACCATGAAAAAGAGGAAGCAACTTTAGTACTTTCAGAAGTGCAGAAATAAATTTGAAAAAAGATAACCTGTCCTCCAGTGCTTTCAGCCCGCCCTGCAGATACTGCTGGACATCACCACAGGAACTCCTCCTGCACTCCGTCAGCTCCTCCTGAGCGTTGGAGCTCTGACTGGAGGTCTGGGCATGCAGCTTTGCTTGTACATCTAAAAGCTGCTGCTGCTGGGTCGACCTGAGTTTGCAGCTCTCCTCCGTCAGCTGATGCAACAGGGAGTTCAGCTGTTCCTGGAAAATGAGAGAAAAAGTTTTGCAGTGGGGAAAAAAATATTGATTACGTTGACATTTTTCTCAGAAAATATATTGCTATTAGAGCAATTGATATGAAATTTTCACCAGATGTCAGCAACAACCCAAGTAATGCACACATACAAAGAAATCTTAACATTTATGTCCATAAATTATGTTTAATTTAGTGAAATGACACTGGGAATAAGTATTGAACACATGAAGAAATGGAGGGACAAAAAGATCTGGAAAGCCTAAAAAGCAGCTGGAGTCTGTCGGGGGACAGGATTATTTTCCAAATACTATCAGTGCAAAGTAATATCAGCTGGTTTAGTTCGATTGATGACTTTAAAAAGGTTTATCATCACCAAGGTGTCAGACAAGAAGCATTCCATGACGGGTAAAAGCAAAGAGCTCTAAAGACCTATGCAACCTTATTATTGCAAACACACTGAAGGCATTGGTTCCATGTGCATTTCCAAACTTCTGAAAGTTCCAGTGAGCACCAGCGGGACCATTATCCAGATGGGGAAAGAACACTGCATCGTCATAAACCGACCACGGCCTGGTGCTCCTCGCAAAATTTGAGACAGAGGAGTCAGAACAATAATCAGAAAGGTTCTCCAACAGCCCAGGACCACTCGTGGAGAGCTTCAGAAAGACCTGGAATCAGCAGTTACAGTTGTTTCAGAGAAAACAAGAAGTAATGCTCTCAACCACCATGGCCTTCATTCACTCACACCACGCAAGACTCCATTTATGAAGAAAAAGCATGTTGATGCTCGTTTGAAGTTTGCAACACAACATCTGGACAAACCCATGACATTCTGGAAAACATAGTCTGGTCAGATGAGACCAGAACTGAACTCTTCAGATGTCATGAGATGCAACATGTTTGGAGGAGAAATGGCACCAACAACACCATAGTAACAGTGAAGTTTGGAGGTGGGAACATCATGGTGGGGGCTGTTTTCCAGCATGTGGTACTGGCAGACTTCATATCATTGAAAGAAGAATCAATGGAGAAAATTAGAGAGACATTCTGGACCAGAATCTGCTGCCATCTGCCAGCTGCTGAAGATGAAAAGAGGCTGGATCTTTCAGTAAGACAACCATCCCAAGCACACAGCCAAGGAAACACTCAACTGGTTTAAGAAAAAGAAAATAAAGCTGCTAGAACGGGCCAGTCAATCACCCGACCTGAAAGAACTGAAGATCTGAGTTCACAGAAGAGACCAGGAACCTTGAAGATTTTAAGGCAGTTTGTGAGGAAGAATGGGCTAAAATCACACCTGAGCAATGTAACTGGTTTCTCCATACAGGAGGCACCTGGAGGCTGAAATCACCAACAAAGGTTTCTGCACTAAGTATTATTATAATTTAGTGTCATTTCACTATATTAATAAATAATTTTCTTTGACAGTTTCTTCCTGAGATCATACCTTCTCTCTCTTGAGCAGCTCTACCTCCCGCCGCTGGTTGTTCAGGGCTGCCTGACTGTGGGCGCAGTCCCGCACCGCTGCAAACAGCCTCCTCTTCTGCTTCCTGAGCTCCTCCTGCAGACCTTGTCTCTCCAAGTTTACCTTCCACATCTTCCTCTCCTCCTCTGCCCTCTCCTCTTTGAGGCTGTGTATCTCTTTCTTCCTCTCCTCCCTTCTTCCTTCCTCTTCCCTTTTGATAACTTTCATCAGCTCTACCACTTTGTTCTCAATCCACTCCTCTGTCTCCTCTTCGTCTTTTGTCCCCTCTGCCCCCTCTCCTCCTTCATTTCCCCTTAGCTGCAGCACCTCCACCAGCAGCTCCTTCCTCTTCTTTTCTAACTGCTGCACCCCAGCCAGACACTCCTCAATCTGAGACCCCAAAGCCCTGAACTCATTCATGCCGGATCCTAGCTCTGCGATGTCCATGTTTCTCTCTTCAGTGACTTCTCTGTTATCTGTAGCTTCATTAAACATGCATCCTGCTTTCGTTCCCTCACAGTAGATTGAATCTTGTTTGGGATTATCTGCAGATTTCTGCTGCATTTGTGTGTCATGGACTCCCTGATCTTGACCTTGCATCTCTGGACTCCTCACTGGGAAGCTGACCAACTTCTCCCAGCCGGACAAAAGACCTGGCTGGTTTCCATTTGTTGCTGAATCTGCTGTCATTCTCACACTGTCCTCGGATGTTTTAAAGGATTTAGCGTGCATCGACGGGGTCTCCAGCTTCAGAGGCTGATAATGATGGCTGTTCTTCCTGATGTTTATGTATTCTTGGCCTGAATTTGCCACCCAGTCTTGTGGCTCAAAGTCCATGCCAGCCTCTTCCATGCAGTTCTCCAGCATGGCCAGCATCCCCAGCAGCTGGCCCTCGTACTCCACCATAGTTTCGCTCAGTTTGTTACCTGCGGAGGTGAGAGGCATCTCTGCCTGTCGAGGAGCTTCACAGCTGTTGGTAATGCCCAAGCTCGTCATTTCGTCTTCTCCACTTCCATCCACATGTGTGTCGATGTAGCTAGTGGACATGTAGTCATGAGGAGATGCTCCATAACTTCCCTCTTTGCCCTGACTGCAACTTGACCCGCTTTGACTTGTGTCAGTATAAGTTGCAGAGTACTGGGAGCCCAAGGAAATGCCTGTAAGCTCTTCGCAGCTCCTCAGTAACTCATCCATCTCCTGTAGGTACGGCTTTATTAAAGCTGACTGTTTGAGCTGTGTTCCTGTTAGTCCTGATTGGGTTTTATGGCTCTCTCTTTGTTCCACCATGGTCCTCTCTGGTTCTCTTTCCTCTTCTTTGATGAAGAGCGACTCAAACCCAGTAGATGAGACATCATCATCCAAGTCATCCATTGGCTTCAACTAATAGTTTCACTCCTCAAAACTCTTTTAAATCTCTATCATTCCTTTGGAAAAAAAAAACAGAGAGAAATGTTAGCCTTGCTAGTTGATATGTAAGACTAATAGCTGTAAATGTTGGCATCATGTTGCATGCCCCAAATTCTCAAGCTGGTTGGCACCGATGACTTGTTAATGTAGGTGTTGGGTTAATATTTTGGCCAGAGTCTACAAGCTACAGTATGTGACGCTATTAGCACATGTGGAGCGGAGCAGCTTAGCAGGGGGCCATAATACTGACAGCTGTCCCCTCATGCTAGATGCCATGCCATGCACTCACAGCCTGGCAAAATCCAGACACGCCTCAGACAAGCTCGCTCTTGCATTCACATAAACAGAGTAACACAACTAATATAAACTTGTGCTAGCGGCTTTTATCTGAAGCTCCAGCAAGTGGCATTGCACAGATTACATTAGCAAGACTATTATCATAACATGTCACCGTGCCTGCCGATAGATGGGCATTTACACTCCTCTCTGGTGTTGCTGTAATTATAGTTTTATAGACTGGCCAAAGAGTTGGCGAGTGTAAATTGAGCAAACTGGCCCAATAGTGTCAGCAGACGGATTTGTAAACTTGCTGTAAGGTGCAGCTCTTGAGTTTATGCTAATTCAAGTCAAATTACAGACAGACTGTTGAGTGTATGCAGATCTTAGAAGCCAGCATGTTTGGACGACCCAACAAAGCTCTGGGGAGGACATGACAGTGACCAGCTGTCTTGCTACAGGACAAGCATTGGCACCAGGCAACATTCCTGCTTAACTTCACTACCAAGAGGAAGAGCTGACCTACATTGAACGACTAACTTAAATGTCAACTTTTCTTCTTAAAGACAAGCAAAGTCCCTTCAGTTTGTTGGCTTTATCTAAAGTAATGTGTATGCTCAGCTACAGGCTGTGCATAAATTGTCTGAATGATGACTCAAATCTGATAATCAAATTCCCCATGTGTAAAAATCAGGTAAGACTACACTTACCTCTCAGAATATATCCAAGTTTCCTTGGTTCTGGTGCTGAATACTCACCATGAATGTGTTAAACAAGCTGTGGTTCAATCAACAAAACAAAGAGAGGAGCAGGGAATGAGCGGGAGCAGTCTGTGCAATTGCGCTAAGAGAGGAAAGAGAGTGGGTTGGGGGGTAAAAACAGTTGACCCAGCCTCCTCTCTCCCAGTCACTGTACTGCTATGTGCAACCATGACTACCTCAGATCTGTTTAGGTTTATTAATAAACACTGGGTCGGCAGAAAGAGGAGCAACAGTAGGACTGTTTCCCCGAGAGAGGTCAAGGATTTGCTGAAACTGATCTTTGACAGTAATCAGTCTTTAAGTGTTGTCTTTAAGGATTTGATGCTAACTTTGAATAAGCTGCCTCTTTTGAAGATAACACACTGTTTCTTGCTAAACTGCTGTAAAATGATGAACCGTCAAACACGTTGGCATCTCAGAAGAGTTACAGCCAGTAGCATCTGTTGTGGTTGCTTAGGTGTGTCCATGTGTTTGTTGCAGGTTTATGATTAGAGAACATCACTGCAGGATTACACCCCTGCCTCCTCATTATCGAGGAGTTTTTAAATAGCTAGCCTGTACTTTTGTGGCTATACTTCTCATGGGAGGGTTGGTTTTCACCTAAACTTCTGACCCCCAACAATTGAGTGGACAGGTGGTTCTCCATTTGAGCCTGAGAACGAGACGGCTGTAAATAGCACAAAGAGATGAGGGCGCACAAATGAGAAAGAAGAGATGAGTGATGATGAGGTGATGATGAAATGATGATCAAGATGGGGCCAAGCTGAAAAAGATGGTGATGGTGTTTACTGATCTGTAAATATTTAGAATTTGTTCTTATTTTATCCCCCAAAATGTGAAATTAACCGTTATGCTCTTATAGATTGACTACCCATTGTTTACCTTTGTGTACAAAAAATGTCCATGCACAAAAACTGCATTAAAATCATCATACATCAATATTATTCCCTTTTTTTTTCTTTCCATTCGCATAAACAACTTCGGACTTGCACAAAACTACCAAACAAACATTTTCTTTTTTCTTTTTCTAGGATTTTAACCCTTCAAATGCCAATTTATGACATTATTAATTGAAAAGACACCTCACAAAAATTCAAATATTTCCTTTATAATGAATATGAGGGTGTTGGAACTTTGGTGGTGATTAGAGTATTGGATGTTTTAAAGATTAGCAACACAACAAAACTAATTTGTTTACATTTATCTTTTTACTATGTAATATACTCATCTGGGCCAAAATGTTCCTGAACAAAAGTCCTGAAACATCAATATTTCTTTCTGTTTTTTTTTTTTTCTTTCAATCACTGAAACATCTTCAGACTAGTTCAAAACTATCATTCAGTCACATGAAACAAATGAACCCATTAACCCAAATGAATCATTTAAATACATTTTTACATTAAAATGTATTATTATTAATTATTACATAAATTATTACATTAAAAAAAATTACATTATCTGTAATGGTGGGTGGGGCTTTGGTGGAGAAAGATGCTTGAGGAGGGTTGATTTTTTAAAAAAATGATGAATACTTGATATTTCATACTATCCCCCCCACACCACACCTGATTCAGATCAACTCAACTGCTCATCAACTTCTTTGCAAGCTGCTAACAAGCCTTTCATCTGAGTCAGGTGTGTTGAAGTAGGAATATCTTGAAAACCAGCAGGGCAGGGGTCCTTGAGGACCAGAATTGAGAAACCCTGCACTACCCCCTTACCCTAACCCTAACGCCCATAACTGATTGCCTTAACCTTACCCTTGCCCCCCTAACCAAAACCTAATTGTGACCTAAACTCTAAAACTTAATCTTGACCCTTAAAAAATGTTTTTTTTTTTTTTTTAGGCTTTTTTGTGAGGACTGGAAAAACGTCCTCACTTTGCTGGTTAAACACGCAAAACGGTCCTCATGTTGATGGCTGAACAAGTACACACACACACCTTTAGTTCTACTATAACACAGCAGCACCACTAGATGGCATCCCAGTTCAACTGATCTACTTTCCTACCAAAGGGAGCATAAAAATAGTGAATGTGAATGTTTACTTCTTCATCAACTTAATTGTTGACTTTTATGTAAAAAGATACAGTTAAAGATAATGAGTATCTAAAGTCTAACACCAATAGTCTATGTTTCACATCATACAGTGTTATCTCTCTTTTCTTTAAATGGAAACTTAATTCCTGCTGTACAATGAGTGACTGATTTAAACCTTCCAAGATATATACCCCTCAAATCCCACTTCAGTGAGTATTTACTTAACCCTTCTTACTAAATATACTGTATTTGCAGTCAACACCCTGCAAAATCATGACACAGTAATTCCTCTGCGATTCTGATTCACTGTTTCCATGAAAAGGTTGAAGTCTCTTGTGCTCAAGACAGTATGTAATGTTTATCTAATTCAGCCCTTTTGGCCTCTTCTTCTCTGTGATTTGGCAGGTTTAAGCTTTGGAGAGGAGACGGTAATTTATATGACGTTAGGCCCAACATATTAACACCGTCATGCTGCACACCCACACAGCCACTGGGATCTAGAAAGACATTTTTTTCAAATACTTGTTATAAAAATCACCATCTCCTTAGTTCTTTGACTCTTTTCTCTCCATTTCCTGTGTGGAGGATGGAAAAGATCCTCTCTGTGTATATGTGTGTAGGAAGAGAGGGGAAACCAAATATTTAAGGGGGTGTTGTGGTTGAGGACTTAATGTCCCACTGAGGCGGGCCATATGCTGGACTTTCTTTTGGACCAGTCTGTTACAGTCTGTCCAAACTCACCAGAACATCCTGTCAGTGTGTCCTCCTCCACCTTCTGTTTCTCCTCTCTTCCCACTCTTAGCTGTCTTACACGCAGCAGTGACATATCGCTGAACTCGTGTTTTTCCCTCCATGTCACCAGTTTTCTTTATTACAGAGATATGAAACATGAAAGGCTGCTGAAGTCTACGTCGTTATGAATTCTAAGCTTTGCTGACATTTGGAGATGGCAGTTTCTTGGCTCATGTATTGGATTTTGGTGGGGGACCACCTGCAGGTCATCATGCTGTGTACTAGTTCCAAAAATCTGGTCTGAGATCAGATCACTGGAGAGCCTTTCTATGGGTATTTCCCACCTGTGCTGACTGGTGGATTCATTAACCACCTCCTCATACCGACTGTATACTCAAAACTGTACAGTTGTTATCGTGAAAAAATGTGCTTTTCCAAGAATAGTTTGGGAAACAAAACATTGGTATCTCATATGGGGGGGGGGGGTCTTTCGCTTGTGCTCTTTGTTTCATTGAGTTTTGTGAAATGAGTTCATGCTATTGCTGTCAAATAGTGCAATTTAAACCGAAACAGCCCGTTCTAGTAAAGCGCTTGCTAAATAATCCACTGGTACTGCAGCTTCAAATGTTCTTTCCCCCCAGATCTTTGAACTAATTGGGTCTTTTAAGACACTTTTAGATTTCTAAAAGTCACTATTCTAAAAGTTCACTTTTTCAATACCCACATACATATTTCCATTTCTGATGGAAATATGAATTATGCCATTGCTCGACATTATAAGGAGAAAAAACACGGATCAATATCTTTTCTCAAATTTGTGGGTATTGAAAAAGTGCATTTAAAAAAATTGGAAAAATTTATATTGTTCTTAAAGCACTTTTTCTTTACTGGCCCCATTTGGGTCCCAAGGATCCTAAGTATTATTCTTTCATATGAACCTGCACTCCTCTAAAAATAATAATGCATTAAACTCAATGTTGTTATTGTTTATTTACATACAAGGCTGTAATAATTGCCCCCTTAACATTTGACTCTGTGCCTCATTTATTATATTTTTGATTGTCTTGTTAAAATAGATGGTGCTAATAAAATAATGAAAATGACATAAAAATGTGAAACATGTTTTTAAAAATGAATGGCAACATTATAAAGGTGAAAATATGAAATTAAATGATTTATTGCACATTTCTGAGGGGACCCATTCAGGTTCAAACAGTCCTGAGAGTTTTTCTCTTCTGGGATCCTGTTAATTCAATAGAAAATGAATTGGTTTGTATTTTTTGTTGTTTGTTTTAATAAAAAAAAACACATTAAGTTAGTTGGACTAAATGAATCAAGTATTTAGGGAACAATGATAAAATGAGAAGTTTAACATGTAGTATCTCGTGCAACTTTGTACACACTAAAACTTGCTCCAGAAATACTCTGTTTAGGAATACAGGAAAGTCTCAGCAGTATGTCTCAGAAACTCATTTCATAAGACTAACAATGCCCTCAGTGTGCCGTTTATGAGAAACAGCAAGTGAATGACAGAATGACTCACAGTTAAGTAACAAGTTTTTTTAATGGCAATAAAAATCTTGGCCAAAGCTCCATCACCTGGCTTTCTATCTCAGTGTTACATCAATCTTTATGAATTACAAAGAGTTAACAGACCATGCCTGCGCTGAGGTAGAATAGTCACAGTTTGTATTATTTACTGTGTGGCAAGAAAAGCCCAATCAGTATGGGTGGATGCATGCCAGTTTTCACTTGCAATCTACCATCAGATCAATTGTGAACTGGCTCAAAAACAACTTGTTGAGCTAGAAGAGATCATTTGTCCCTCAGTATCCTTAGAAGCATTTTAAAGACTTGTCTGACTGATAAGTCGCTTTCAAACTCCTGACGTCATTTCTCTCATTGTGGCTTTTGTTCTCATCTTTCTGTCATGTTGTGCATCACACAGCATTGTCTCGCTGCAGCTAAGAGTCACTTAATAACAGAGAGCTTATCTGGTGTTTACTTTGAGGAGTGTTTCTGTTACACTACTGTCAAACGCCGTTTTCTTTCCCTCCTCATTGTTTGGACCAGCTGGATTTTTAATGGATCACTTTATATAATGAATATAGGAGCCTTCTTCAGAGTGTTTTCCTCTGTCTTGGATTAAGAATGTTTCCTACATTTAACGTTGATACACCTTTAAATAGACACATACTAGCTAAAGCTTGTTTATAGATCTCATATCAAAGATAACTTTAATATGAAAATCACGATGCAGGAAACTTCAAAGCAGTTTTTCTTTGTTTTGGAGTAAAATTGACATAAAGTGCTGAGAAAGAGCCCTGATATATTTTTTGTTTGTTTTGTGATTGCTTCAAAACCTTTGACAGTCCTTACATTCATTGTATCACCTTTGATGCAGTTGCACAAGCAACCTTTTCCCATGAAGAGAAGCAGCAGATGAAAACAGATGATAAGAAGAGACAAGAAGAGCTGGAAAAGATGAGGTCACGTTTGTTCAGTTGGTGAGGTGGTTATGTGTTGTTCAGCCATGAAAGGCAGAATGTTGTTGCTCAGTATGTTTGGATGGCAGAGAGGCTGAAAATAAGCATGCACATTAAGATTTCAGTTTGCTTTCAGATGAGTTGATCACAGAAAAAATGACATACAGAAATGTAATAACATTTAATGGATTTAGGAATTGATTTTGCAGCTTTTACGTATGCTCATTACACAAACATTTAAGAAGTAATCTAGTAGAAAATTGGTCAACAGTTTATCTGGTTTATCATCTTAGTCCACTCTGAAACATCTTTACATCGATTTTACATCTCTTGCAAGATATTTGTGGATAAAGCCTACATTATACAGTCTTCAGTGGGAAATGTTTACATTATGTTTTCAGAGCAATAAGTCAGCTTTTGGGTGGTTTAATGCAAGATTTTTTACCTTAATTCCCAGCCAGAGAAAAAAATTATGATTTTTCTCTCAACTATAATTCCAGCTGTACATACAGAACATCCTACAGACATAGTCCTTTTAATCGTCCTAAACTGCACACTCCTGCCAATTGATTCACAGTTATGTAGAATCTCAATTACCTCCCCCAAAAGTGAAGATGCTGTGTAAAGTGTAATTAAAGAAAGAATGCAAAGGTTTGCAAATCTCCTGAACTTGTATCTTATTCGCAATAAAACATAAATACAATAAAACAGATATTAGATACCGAAACTAAGACATTTTACCATTTCATGGAAAATATTAATGAATTTTAAAATTGAGGGCAGCAAAACATCTTAATGCAGTTGGAAAAGTATTTCATGCCTTGTGTCCCTACGCTGCCACTATGCCTCCAATGGCAACTGATTAATCCAGGCGTGTTTGGCCAGTTATTGAGGTCAGACACATCTGGATTAATCAGTTTGTCCAATAATGAAAGACAGGAAGATAAGGTGCTGTCTGAAGTTCAGGAAGTAGTGGAACCGTGCATACAGCCCATTGATAATGCACCAAGGTTACTTAACCACAGGAATCTCCCTTTGGTCAAGTGTTCATATATGCATGACTCTTACCTGAGAGACTGGGGTTCAAACCCTCCCTGGGCCTCCTTTGTTCTTTGTAGATACTGGGATCTGTTTGCAATTTTACATTATGGAACATTTTTCTGAAACTGTTCCATAATTTTTAGACAAGGCATCACAGATTGTTGAATATCTGCCCATCTCTAAATATGAAAGGCTTCCTCTCTGAAATGCTCCCTTTCTACCCAGTTATGTTACAGATCTGTTGGCAATTAACCTAATTAGTTGTTAGATGCTGCTTACAGTGTTTTTTTTATTTGTGTCATTGACTTTTCCAGCTTTTTGATGCTCCTGTTGCAACATTTTACACATGTGTTACCATGTTCAAAATGAGCTCATATTTTCCATGAAATAGTAAAAAGTGTCTCAGATTTAGCATCCGATATGTTGCTTGTTCTATCGGGAACAAAGTGTGTTTACAGGGTTTATAAATCACACTCCTTTTTTATTTACATTTCACTCAGCGGGAATTGGGGTTATACAACAGATTCTCCTTCTCTTAACCTGAGAGTTGTCTTTAATCCAAACATGTAAAGTTTAGATCGAAAGTCAGCGTTGTTTGTGCCGCGAATCATCAGCTGCTAACACACAAGCCAATGCATCCACGTGCTCCAGTGCGTCCACATCCTTCAGAAGAAGCTGCAGTTTGCTGTTTTAAGCTGGCTAATGGTGTGATGTAAATGTTAACTTGAAGTGCTGCAGTAAATATTGAGAGTACTTGAAGTGAAGTAAGTTTATTGGCATCTCAGAAGTTAACAAATACATTCTCTATCCCTGGTTTCAGAAATGGTTTCACTAGAGAGCGTCTCTGTTTTCAGAGCTCCTAATTAGTCCTGTTTTTTTCTGTTTTAGGGAAGAAGTGACAGAGGTCACCTCAGGTTTCCTGACTGTGACGTCAGTGAGGGACCACCAGGAGAGAGTGAAAACAGATAGCTGTGCAGAAAAGAGGGAGAGACAAAGAGAGAGAGATAGAAAGAGAGGGATAGTTGGATGGGATCATTGGAAAGCTGTGGGCTGTTTTTGTCCAGCCCAAAACAACCCAGCAGCGACCACACCCTCTGAGGAATTCCTGCTGCAAAAATATTACATGTTAAGTTTTTAAAGGAGCAGTAACTATAACATATTTCATCTTTTCCTCCAGTATAAAAAGCTATTAAGTTATAAGATAAGTGTAAAGGTCTGTATTTCAGTTAGATTTTGCTTTCTTTCTAAATATAATTTTTGAATAATGTATTATTTACCAGTGAGTAAATTATAGAATACACAAGGAGAAAACATAATTAGTATTAATGAATGTTATATTAAGCATTTATGGCCTTTTGTGCTCAGGTTCAGTCAGCGAAATGACGATATATTGATAGTCAAGTTCCTGTGTGGCATAAATGAAGAAAAAAGCTTGCGCAGAGCACGATCAAAGAAGGAAAAACATACAAAGCCTTTCCTCGGCTCTGATGCCCAGTTTGCACTTGAGTAAACTGCTCACAGAAGTGTGCATTTCCACCTTTGTGTGTGTATGCATTCCTGGTCAGATGGCTCTCCACACAGTGTATTTTGGCCCAGACTGCCCCCACATTCAAAGAAATACTTGACAGTTCAATGTGAAAACAGTTCGACACACTGGGCTTTCTGTTTCTCTGACTGGCTTTTATTTTCATTGTTACATAAAAATGCACCATTAAGCGTCTGGGTAAAGTCAAACTCTGATTGGCCCATAAAATGTGATGAATGGCTAACGGGGTCAGGAGGCAGATGTATCACAGGTTAGTGGGAATCATACCCACCTTTTTCCCGTCTCTATCAGACAGAAGGAAATCCTTCAAACTGCAATCTGGGTTCAGATCTGCAGACAGCTGATAAAACGTGCACTTCTGGCAACGTTCCTGATCTCATTGACAAGAAAGGATCAATATGGAAGATAATAAAGGCCAAACTGCACCCTTTAAAAAAAAAGGAGTATATCACCAATACTGTTGTATTTATTAACTAATTTGTCTGAAGTTATATTTTATCCTAATTATCCCGTTGCTGTTACATAAAATTGTTCTCGAGAGGCACAATATATAAAACAACCTGATTTTTCATTCTGACTTAAACCTGTCAACTGAGACATCATTCACCGATAATTCTTCTGGTTTTACCCTGTTTGTTATGAGGACAATAAAATGGACATCCCCTCTAACATAGTCTTTTGTGTGCATCAGAGAGGCAGGTCAGAGGAGGGGAAGGGGGAGTGAGGGGCTGCAGTCATGAGGAAGGGCAACAACATGCCTGGACTGGAGCAACTGAGTGCAGTGAGGTCACATAAATCTGTTTTACCTCCTCCACTTTGTTTTTCCTTATATTTCTTGACCCTCTTTTTTTTGTTTTTGGTTTATACAGTAGTAAATTGTCTTTGGAGACTGTTATTTTATATATGTCTGCATGAATATGGCTTCCATCATCATATGTGTTGCATTATCTCTCTTAGCGACAGAGTTATGAGCATGTACAACAACACAGGGAAGTTAGTGCAGAGTAGCTTTAACTCTGAAATGTTGGGGGATTTTCTCATATGAATTGCTATTTTTAGGTCCTTCTACAACATGTCTGATTGTTTTTGTTGGGAATTTTTTATACATAGTCTCTCCAAAACATGAACTTGACTCTTTTTTAAGCCTCTATTTGTGCTTTGGGGCATTTTCTTGTTGAGCGACCTGTTTTAGTTTCAGTTCTTGAACAGACATAGTGAATGCCAATCTATTGTTCTTTTGAGGTGTGGATGAGAATTTACAAGAGGATAAGAGATAGATAGACGTAGAAACCAGAGTTTGTTAGATGAAGGTAGAGATGCTGCAAAGGCAGGATAAGAAAACAAAACTCTTCATGGACTAAAAAACAAAGTAGTTGGGGAGGCATACAAACAAAACTGAACAGAATAGACAAGGATCTGGAGATGAATAATGTGTTCAGCATTGATACAGAAGGAGCTAATTATTTAGAAGGAACAAGGGATGTCACTGGGAAACGAAAATAAAAAGATGTTTTGACAGAGGAGGAGGAAGTGAATTAAATCAAATAGGGAACTAATATAAATGAAACCGGAGCAAGGATATACTGTACCACAACTAGATGCAGAAATCTAACAAAAACTAATCCAAAACACAGCAACTATGGCAATTCTATCGTTAATGGCAGAATGTAATGGAAAATCAGGTCCAAACCATGATCCTACCACCACCATGTTGAATTGTTTTCCTTTTCGCAGCCTTTGTTGGAACCCTGACATGCCCACCATCCTGATCAGTTGTTCTGAAATAGTCATGAACATCATTATCAATGTGAGAAAAACCTTCGATATAAGGTTACCCAGTATTCCTTTGTGATCATACAGACGATAACACCCCATGTTCTTGGTGGGGAGGACAACGACAGTCCTGGATTTTCATGTTGGTCTAACGTTGGATTATTGGAGTCCTCTCCTTAGATTTGGTTTAATAAGATCTTCAAAAGTCTACAATTCCATAAAATTCCTCCACATATGACTTTGTTTAAAAAACATGGCATGTTTTATATCATATGACAACCTACAGATAATCCAGAGGAATGTTCAGTTCATCCTTATTTCTCATAGCTCTGTTCAACCATATCTGGCTGCCATCAGTAACCTCTATTCTAGTCATGTACTGTTGGCTGGTGAGACAAAGCTGCCTCTGTTTCACAGAGGAATCCCCTCTGTGTGCTCCACAGCTGAAAATCAACCTGAAACCCTTCCCTTTTTCTTTAAACTATTATTACATACCACAATTCTCTTGCTACCCACGTTCATTTTCACTTTTTTTTTTTACCTCTTTTCTCACCCCTCCCATCCTCCCTGATGTTATAAATAGACTGTGGAACGTAATTTAAAAATTCTTTTCCTCTTTATTTGCTTTCGGCTGGCTTTTACAAATATTTTTCTAGAGGGCAAAACTGTATTTACATTAAATGAGTGCAATTGAGATGTATGTTACAGTTTTCTGATGCAGTCCCGGTGATGTTTGGTGTGGTTTGGTTTGAGAAACGGACAGAGGGAAGCACTGGCTGCAGAAAGAATGCGTCTGTCGCAGGACAAAAGCAGGTCGGGAATGATAATGCTGGTGTGAGAGAGCTGGGCTTATCCCGACCGGCAGTATGGATTTCCTGCCTGCAGTCTCCTTTCAGTCACATCAAACACACAGTCACTTACACATGGGTCACTCACTGAAAGTTCATATTGCTCTCGCTGGTGTGATATTAACACTGGATCATGTCTGTTTACCGCACTGGACTGTCTCAGTGTCTCAAATGTCTTGAATGAGGCATTGAAATCTTTCTTTTAATCCTAGGCAGAAATTAAGTATAAAGCTTAACTTGTTCACTCTTTCCATCCAAATCTCTTCAAACAACTAATTAATTTATTCTTGCATGTTTTGAGGTTGCTTCTGTCTGCAGAGACCCAATCTGACTTTAGGAAAACATTTCAACCTTCAGACTGTTGGATTAACCTCTAAAATCATCTCAGTCCATTTTTAATCCTCTGATTAAACTGAATGCTGAAAAATGTCTCATTATGCAATGTTAAAAGCTAAAACCTTTTTAGTGAATCTAAAAAGTAAAACATCTTTATTATCAGTAAAGTGGCTTAGGAAACCAGTTGTATTTGACTGCACGGAGTAAACAAGCAGCTCTTTTTTTTTCATAAACTGCCACAACAAAAAGGGGGTGGTGTTTTGTAGGCAAATCAGCTTTCTGCTTGGTAGTTAGCACAGCTTGCATTCAGCTGCACAAGTTGATTTCTCCTGGTACAGGTCCAACTTCTTCCTTTTCTTTACTCTGCCATCTCCAGCAGATTTAACCTCAATAAAAGTGAACCAGGCAAGATAGAGGTAACAGGAGTCATTCCTTACAGGATGGCGCTATTGTAACAGTATGCAACACAGCATATAGCTTCACATCCTCTACTGCTTTCTACTAAATTAAATCAAGTTAGCCACAAAATTAGATAGATACCAGAAGATGCTTGTTATCAAATAAGAGCTAATATTATCTCTTATCTGCATATAGTTAAAAATTCGGAATATCTGAAAATAGAAATCAATTTCTAATGAATTTGGGATGACTTTTATATATTATGAAAAAAATTGTCAAACTAAAGGAGTTATAGAAGATGTTTCTTTTAACAATTTTTGCAATATTGGGTAAAATTGGGTTCACTGCCCCATATGCTATGATTAATGAAAATTAGTTCTATCATTCTACGTAATTCATTTGCTCCAATTAGAGCACACTATCAAGTAAACAGCCTCCCCCCTCCCCTCCCCTCCCTGTCTGCTTCAACTGCGAGTGGGAGAGTGACTGCTAAGCAGTCAGGTCTGTGTTAACAAACAAATGGATTTAAAAGAAAACTTCTGCAGCAACACTGAAGGAGGCGACCACAACCTTGTCATTACCTGTAAGTTTATTTATTTTCTAAATGCTGTCTTGTCTGAGAAACATAGCTCACTGTCTGAAGTGCCAATGTTGCTAGCAGTTAGCCTTTAGCAAACTCCGACCGCTAGGGCAGCTTGACCTAGTTTCTCTAAATAAGGTCATAGCCAAATAAGGTGTAGCCAATCAAAATGAAGTCAACTTGGTCTCCGGGTAAAGCTCCATATCATCACCGGACCCAACTGTTTTACTGAGGAAGTGAGGTCTGGTGTTTCAAAACAGTACCCCACTGTAAAAAAAAATGCTGTTTTTTCCTTTGGAGATTTGACATATGCAGCAATGCCAACAACATGAACTAGTTTTTACTGCTATGTCATCACTACTTTAAATATATAAATATTATTATATATCAGCTGTGAAAGTAATAGGGCGGAAAAAAACATCTGCCAATCATCTCTGCATTCCTTAACTTTTTCATTTGTCTACTGGCTCGTCAACCACTTTTACAACGGTAGTAAGAGTGATTGACAGTCAATTCAATGGGTAATAGGTGAGAGTGATCAATAAGAGCGACTGATTGGGGAGAGTAATACTGCGACCTGGAAGCTGCACGCACTCGTCTGACATTTACAGCAGGTAGCTAACATCATTCACTGAGGCACTGAGGCTGCCCCATCTCGCCCATTATATGGATGTATGCCGAAGGGCGACTCAACAAAATATGTTCTGAAGGAGTCAAAGTGATAGAAAAATTTTACTGGTGAGTAAATGTCCGCATAAACTTCCAGAAATAAGGTCCAGGTTGACAAAAAGAAAGTTATCCTTTAAAGAAAAAGGTCTTAAATGACAATCTCTGTGTCCATGCATTCTAACTCTGCCAACGTCGCTAAAGCCCTGTTTCCACCAGTTGGTCATTTAAACGTGGTGCTGTTGCTGCTTTATTCTTGGTGTTGCAAAGACAGTGATGACTCTTTCAACCAGTCAGTGGATTGCAGCATGTCAAGCTCTGCATTTTGGACTGGATCAGTAAGGCTGGTACCCTAACAGAAGGGTACCAAAAAAGTAGGACAGGTTGGGTCAGATGTAAAGGTATCCATCCCAGTTTTTGCCTGCGGAAACAAATAAAAATGTGAATAGACCCGCCCTAACCCAGACCTGGTGGTGGAAACGTGCTTTCAGTCAGTCTGTCATTTTCTGTACCGCTTATCCAGTTCAGGGTCGCAGGGGTTGCTGGAGCCTATCCGAGCTATTATCAGGCGAGAGGCGGGGTACACCCTGGACAGGTCGCCAGTCTGTTGCCGGGCCAACACAGAAGCTGTTTTCAAGACTTGCATTGCGGAACATGAGCGGTAAAGACCATCCGCTCTTTAAACGGACTTGTCTTTTCAAACATGCCGCTTCGTTGCGGACTTATCGCGTCCCGGGTGCTTTCAGACATCAGGAAATGTTGCGGAAAAGTCAGCACAGCCCCGCTCTCCTTTTAACATTTTCTTGTGCGTTCAGCCAAAACGACGTGCCGCAACATTTCCGCTCTTATGACATGTGGTCCAGCCGGTACATGTCCGCTACATTTCCGAGGTAAAAGAGCCGAACGCATGTCTGAATGCAGGCGTTATAAAGGACATAGTCCACAAAATTTCTGCTTTCCAGTGCAAGTCTGAAAGGGGCTAGAGAGACAGACAACCATTCACACTCACATTCACTCCTAAGGGCAATTTAGAGTGTCCAATTAACCTAACATGCATGTCTTTGGATGGTGGGAGGATGCCAAAGTACCCAGAGAAAACCCATGCATACACGGGGAGAACATGCAAACAGTGGCTTTCCACACTGGAAAGCCACTGTTGGAATTGTTTGAACACCCTCCGCAGCCAGGAATCGAACTAGCAACCTTCTTCCTGTGAGGCTGAGGTGCTAACCACCATGCCATGTGCTTTATTAGCTAGAAAAATGTACATTTGGCTCTTCATACATGTTGTTAATGTTGTCTTCGCGGTAACATTAACAATGACATGTGAAGTGAAGGAAAATGTCTTTTCTAAGTACCTTTAAATCACATTTTAAGCCATATTTCATGAATACATGTGCATCCATATAAAACTTCATCGGCAAAAGGAAGATTTGTTAAATGGCGTAAACAGCAACTGTAGAAGCAACAATTGTTGGAAAATGGGACATTAAAAGGGTAATGGTGCTACATTATTAGCTGGCTCTAGTGTTGTGGTTAATGATTTTATACCTCATACAGCACACACATTCACACACGTTCTCCACAGCTCCCTTGCAGACATACCAAGAGGATGGCTGTTTTCTCACCCATTACCATGGAAACCGTAAACATCTCAGTCTGTTAGGCATGAGTGAACTAAACTATGACTCATTTGAACCCCTCCCAGCACACCAGTATACACATACAGTATAAACCCCTCCACCTATCTATCTATCTAGCTCTTCTGCACACATAAATACAAAACAAAACCTCGCACACGACATCATTTATCATCTCACATTAATAACCGCCCTACAGATCTGATCTTTGGGAGAAGTTAATTAACTTTTAATTACTTTGAACGCGAGCAGAAGGGAATATGTCAGTCCATCAAAAAGGACATAATGGACACGGTGTGTTTTGCTAATTCCCTCCACGTGTTTGTTCTCTCTTGACTGAAGATGATCCTCATGATTTTCCATTGTTTGCTCTTAAGAGACAGCAAGAAACAGTTGAGCATGACTAGAGTGTATGATCAGCTTGAGGGATGACACTACTACACTATGTAGCATATGAGAACCAGATGGTGTATGAGTATGACTTTCTTTTCAGAGACCGACTGACAGTTATGTCCTTAAGTTGTGGGCCAGAAATAGCCCGGGAATCCTGACGGGCAGGTAATTTGGCTTCCTCAGCCCAAGCAGTGAGCGAAGACAGTGACCCACAGCTGTAGCTGCAGCACTATCCTGTTTGACTGTTTGTATCCACTATAAGATATCTTCCGTGATATTTACCTGGCTGATTCCAAATAGAGACATTGCTTAATGCTAATTGGGTGTCTTGTAATCTTTTATTGTCCCTGTTATTGACCTTTTCCCCATCTTTACCCCAGTGGGTCTCAGATCCATTCCAGCAACACAGACGCAAACTCATAAACTGGTATGTCTTCTCTGCATCCACCCATGGAGATGCAATCATGTTGCCAAGAGATGCGCAATTTGAAACTCCTGTCAGATTTCAGCAACTAGGTGAGCCCAACTGTGCATGACTTAAAGGTAACTGGCCTCTTGTGACTCGCCCTACCCGTCTGTCTTATTATGTGTGTTACATTTAACAAGGGGTGTCAGGTTTCCACCTGGCTGCACGGTGTCAGGGGAGAGCCACACTCTCCTGTCTGCAACAAGAAAAATCTGGATTTCCCAGCAAAGCTTAAGCTGATTCACTTTTCCTATGAAAGCAAATAAAATAAAATAAAATAAAAATTCTTTGTGAAAGCTACATGAAGCCATCCAAGTCTTTAAAATTATTCTCCTGTTTTCAAACTGTTCTAAGGTGTGTATTTTTCTTTCTTAGATACCACGACAGATTGTGACCCAGGGGTTCCCCTCCTGAGGGGCTCGCTACACCTGATCCCCGCAGAAAAGAAGCCTGGAAGAAAACACGAAAGAAATCCAAACCCTAGTACAAGAAAACACGAATGACCTGCAACAGACAATGACGTTAAAATACTGAACTCCAGCTGTTTGGAATGTGAAGAGAAGCAGTCAGCGCTGAAGTGGTGCGTCGTACTCCAAACAGCAATGTAAGAGGGCGGAGGAGAGGCTGGCTCTCACGCAGAGGGAGGGACTGACTGTCCAGAGAGCATGGAGCTTCATTTACTCTGCTAAACACACACATACACACACATATGCTCTGCAAAGCTGTTCTCAGGCTGGGAGGAAAAGGGGAGCAGAGGAGAGGAGAGGACAGCACGCTCGCTGAGTAAGTTGTACATGCTTATGTCTTATCTGAATGCTTTACAGCTACATTTTTGCTTCATTTGTGATGATATGTAGAGGAACGTTGTGTGAGGGATCATCAGTGCTTTATGTGTGAAGGTTATGAAGTAAAAGTTAGGTTTTGTTGTTGCTACTTTGACTGAATTGAGCCCCTTTCTGTCTGCATTCTTCTGCTGATGTAAACTAAAGGCATGCACACTCATACATGGACACTGCAGAGGTTCAGCTTCATCATCCACAGTGTAATTCCTTTCCTTTTCCTCGTTCCTTATTTCTCATACTGTCCTCACTCTGGTTTTCATTCCCAGCCTATTTTTATGCCTTTCCCTCTGTGCCCTTTTTCTCTCATCCTGCTGATCTCATTGTTGTCCCAGGTGGTGACAGTCGGAGTTAAAAACAAGAAATACTAAGAGAGGCCAAAGAGGGACAGTTGCATTCATCAAATCCTGGAAAGCTGGGAGGTTTCAGATCCTGTGACTTGTTCCAACGGACAGCACACTGATCCGGGCGGGGGCTCTGAGCCTTAGCTTCCAGGACGCATCTCAGGATGTCCCGGAGGAGGTCTACAGGTGACCTGGTGCCCAGGGACATCACTGAGATCTTAGCCAGGGAGGCGAGAGCTCAGCGTGGGCAGAGGAAGCCGGGAAGCTCCCTGGGACAGGCGTTTAACTGGTTAAGGGGGAGTCGGAGGAAGAAGAGCGTTGGCAACGGAGTGAACCGTACTTTTAGTGGTGTGACAGATGCCAAGATGGGACTCCAGAACCATGATGCTGCGAAAGGTGAGTCAGCTGTCATGTTTTTTAGTTGTTTAACTAAAGCTTTATCTCTTACATAATATCACCATTGTCAGTTTAAGAAATTTAAATCCAAGTTCTTTAGTGAGAGCTTAGAAATTAAACTTTTTGTTTATAATTAAATATGTCATTGCAGGATCCTCAGTGCCCTTTGATGAAATTTCACACAAAATATAATACAATATTTTCAGGGAAAAATATGCTCAAACCGTAATCTGATCCAGTAATGTTCAATGAACGAGCTGACTAATACTTCCACTGATACACACATAAAAGATAGATCAAGTTATCTGTGATATAAGACATGTTCCTTGTACAGTTACCTGATTCTGTGTATTCAACCTCCCCTCAAATGAGCCAATCATTGTCTTTCAGCTCATAGTTTTGATTTTTGCGCAGCTCTTTCTGGTTATATTTGCTCCTCCTGCTCTTTTTCAGTCAGAGTAGTCAGCAAAAATCTCACTGGACACAAACATTCATCCCCGCATAAAAATGAGGCAAAGAGTGTGTTCAGATTTGGTGCCACACTTGCATCCACATGTGTCCGATGCGATCCACATGATGCAGCCTCATTTACCTGCTCAGCTAAGCAACAAACAGAACCCCAGCAGGTTCTGTGACCTTTCAGGTTCAGGTCCAGGTGTTTCTGTGAGATTATAGATGCATTTAGTCACATGAACTCTTATTTAGAGGTCAATGTTTGGATTCTTGTGACTTGAGTATTATAAATCTTAAAGGAGTCATCATCCGGAAATCCCACTTTTTCACGGTAAAACATGTGTATTGGAACAGGACCTCAGTTATAACGTGCCAGAAACTCCGGAAAGTGAAAGTAACTTTGTCTTTGAGTGCGGGCTCTCTCTTCTCACCAGAATCGGCCACAAGCATGCGCTCCACAGTACGGGAATTGGATTTCTTTCTCCCATTGACGTAAACGAGAGAGGCTGCTAGCTGCTAAGCTAGCCTCTTTAGCACCACCTAAAAGCAGCTGATTACCTGCCGCGGAGTCGTTATGATCAGCTGTTATGACGTAAACGAGAGAGGCTGCTAGCTGCTAAGCTAGCGTCTTTAGCACCACCTGAAGGCAGCTGATTACCTGCCACAGAGTAGACCAGCTTTGTCAGAAAGGACGCCGGCGACGAGGAGGAGGAGGAGGAGGGGGGGGAGGGGGATTGCCATGCTGAGTTGCCTCGGCAGAAATTCAGCAGTTTTCAGTGCTCTAACAGGAGGGACAGCACTACCAGGGAGCAGTGGATTATATTTATCAGTGAGGATGTGCAGTCGGTAAGTGTTGCTGCTTGTGTAACTTATTATCTTTTGTGTCAGAGAACAGTAAACGGTGGTTGATGAGCGGACAAGCTGCTAATGTAGCTACAGAAGCCAACACTGTTTGGTTAACTTCACGTCAGACGTCCGCTCCTTATATTCATCAGAGTCCAGCCCTTTTACTCCGCGGATCCTCTCTATCAACCGTACCATTACGTTTTTATCACATTTTTCTCTGTTGGGACATCATTTCCTTCACCTGCTCTGTCCTGATAAAACTTTGTTTTGGCTTTGACGTTTGCCTCGTGAACGCGCTTACAGACAGGTCTAACTCTCGTGCGCGTTCTCGCGACAAACAATAGTTGGGGATTAAAAGAGGTTAAAATGAGCTCATTAAATTTTCCTCCCACCCAACTAGAATTAAAAATTCATTTGAAGATAATTTAAGAAGGATTGTGTATGTAAAACACTAGGTTATGACACCTTTAAGATACTGCGATCATAATCAATGGCAGCAATAATCAGAACAAGTATTACTCATAAGAGATAATTCATGTGGTATAATCGACCTTTGTTTGATTGACACATGTCCCAATAAACAAGCTCAGTATAACCTTAAACCCCCTACCCCCCCCCCCCCCCCCCCCAAAAAAAACAGGATTTTCTTTCAGTACATTGGGTTGCATCATTTTTAATTAAAGGTGCCATGACATCAAATTTCACTTTTCTGGGGTTTTGGGTGTATAATATGATCTGTTGTGCACTGATGAGGCCATGTGAATGTCCAGAGTGAGAATCAAAGTTCCTGTTTATGGTCTGTCAGCTTTGTCTCTCTGCTCAGAAACAGTTGAATCAGACAGCAGGCTATCATTCTACGTAGTTCTATCATTCTACGTAATTTAATTGCTCCAATAAGAGCACACTATCAAGTAAACAGCCCCCCCCCCCCCCCCCCTCTCTCTCTCTCCTAACGGTCTATGCACCGTCCGCTCCCCCCTCCCCTCCCTGTCTGATTCAGCTGTGTGTATGCAGCTAGTAGTAACTTCTGTGCAGTCAGGTCTGGGTTTTCAAACAAATGGATTTAAAAGAAAACTTCTGCAGCAACACTGAGGAAGGCGACCACAACCTTGTCATTACCTGTAAGTTTATTTATTTTCTAAATGCTGTCTCGTAGCTCACTGTCTGAAGTGCCCATGTTGCTAGCAGTTAGCCTTTAGCAAACTCCGACCGCAGCTTGACCTAGATTTTCCAAATAAGGTGTAGCCAATCAAAATGAAGTCAACGTTGTCTCCGGGTAAAGCTCCATATCATCACCGGACCCAACTGTATTACTGAGGAAGTGAGGTCTGGCGTTTCAAAACAATACTCTGCTGTAAAAAATGCTGTTTTTTTCTTTGGAGTATTTACATATACAGTAATGCCAACAACATAAACTAGTTTTTAACTGCTATGTCATCACTCCTTTAATGTAGTGCTGTTTGTGATACTGCTTTTTACCTGTTTAACATTTTGGTGGCTCAGTCCCATCAGGACGTCTTGAGTTCAGACTGCTTTACAAGTTTGAATAATGAGGGTCTGGATAGATCCTGAATCCATCCTGAGTGCCTTCACACCATGCCGAAAACTGGTAGAGAAAAGTGAAGCTGATGCGGAAGTGTCAAAAGTTGCAGTTCACCCCTCATCCACTGGGGGCCAACTCCAAAGGGAGTCAATCTCCAAAGACTCTCATACTAAAAAGGCCAGCTTCAGCAGAAATAATCATGTTTACACTCTGCTTCAGAACATCATTTTAGGTATAGCAGGTTAAGTTTACCTTCATGACAACAATGAGGGGGATTTTCTTTTTATAAGTCATTTGTTAAGATGGTATTCTTGAAATTACAATGATTAGGGGCATGTCATTTTGATTGACAGGCAATAGATTGGCTGTCCGTGCTAGCGGTGGTGGCTAGTGGCTTGCTTCCTGCTTGATCCCAGGTAGGCCTCAGCTAGTAGCAAAGTGGCACAATTGCAGTCTTTAGCTGGCTAATAGCACTGCTTAGCTTTAGCAAGCTTTTCTCCATTAGCCCCAGATTAGCTTGGTTAGCCATTAGCTACAGGTAGCCCAGAGCTTGTTGGGTGTCAATCATTCAGCCCCATGCTCACAGCCTCTGTTTCAGCTCCACTTCTTTGCCCATTTTTTAATTTACCGAGAGTGACTAGATGTGCAACACTGCCAAGATGGCGATGGGAACCGCCCACTGAGCTTCAGTTCAGCTCTTCAGAAATCTACGCGTGACTTCGCAGAGGGTTTGTCCAGTAATATCAACAGTCTACCTGTTTTTAGTTCAATTTCTGATTGGTTTGCCCACCAAATGTGAACTCACCCATACTTAGAAATTGGCTTGTGAATATTCAGGAGCCAAATATCTTATAAAGTGGTGAGACCCAAACAGAGATAAGATGTGTTGATATGTGCCTGCAGTGAGAAACACAACTAAAAGGATGCTGTTGTTATTGTATGTAAGTTGTAATTATGATGTTTTCCATACCATCACCTCCCAGTTAAAGCTTTGTCGCAGCTTATCATGAATGGTCCTTGTTTTTAAGGTTATGGTTCCAAGATCAGGATTTTCAAGCCTCACCTTGTTTGTTTGGTAACCATGCTGGAATTTTGTCCTTTTGTTTATCACTGAATGTGTAGTGATATGTTTTTAAGGAATGCGCTTATTTCTGGATTAAGATGGAAAGTTAGGGAGGCTTTATTCATCATCGGGACATCTGTCTGTACATCTGTAACTTGGCAAAAGTGACTCACAGATACATCAACACAGGGGTCTAATCCCCTTTTCTGTTTACTGATGCGTTTGCTTGGTCGGCAGTACAGAGATTACCCACAGTCCCCATTTCCTGTTTTTGTTCCACCTCTAAACCCGTCCCTTTCACTTCTGTCACTGCATGTGTGTGTTACTGTAGTAACCCTTGGCAACTCATGTTCACCTCAGACTTTTTTGGTCAGTCCTTTTTCTGTTTTTGTTAAACTCCTTCCACTAAAAGCTACTTCCACAATCCATTATTATGTCTCACACACTAGATGGGTAACAGACAGTGACTCCATCTTAAACCAAACATTAACTAGTAGTGGTGCTAATAATTTCCCAGTAGAGGATGTGGTGAAAGGCTGATGTTAAAAAATGTGTGGGAACCATGTTTTGTTGGCTTTTTGTGTCAGTACTTTTTTCCCCATGCTATAAACTAAAAAAGAAACTGTGAGAGAGTACAAGAAAGAGATTCAAAAGTCCTCAGCCAGGCCAGAAGTTAGATGGAGCGAAGAAAAGCTGATTTTTTTTTTCCTCATTATTCTGTTACTTACTTTACAGCTTTCTTGGTTGTTTTTCACAAAATCCTTATCTTTTGCCTTCTTCGGATTTTAGCTCAACTAGACTTTGATGCCAACAACACATAAAACAAATTAAGAAAGAGGCTTGTTCAACATTGTGTTACATCAGCCTAGCTTCTCCTACATTTATTCACTGTTTGGGTACAGAGGATGAATGAAATTAATTGCATGAAATGAAAACCACTTTATCTATCCCACAGAGAAATTTCAGTCTTCTGGTTGCTGTTGTTGCACTGGAGTTGAAGAAGTCTCTCACTGAACACACTTGCATCTTCACTGTGTTGTGTAAAGGGTGTGAAGAATCCTCCATTATTTTCTGAAGTTTGTGCAGCCTTTTCTTATGGACAATCACCTCAGAACCAGCCTTCTTGATCAGTTTGTTCAGCTTCTTCAAGTCTCTGGTTCTAATCCTGCTGCCCCAGCAGATGCTGCAAAGCTGATTGCACTTTCCACAATTAATTAATCAAAACTTTTTTTAATCAAGTGTTTTTCAAGCAGAAGTGCGACTCACAGCACTTTATAATTAAAATTATGCTAACTCTCCAAATCAGCAACACACACACCAACACCCAACATGCAAGCACCCCACCATCCCCCACCCCCCAACCCAGATAAATCCTACCACACAAAGCCAAATGTAGATGGACAAGGTGAGGAAACCCCATCTGAGGTGTTGTCTGCACACAATGGCTGCAGGAGCACAGGTTCGGGGCACCCAGATGAGGTGTCACTGGGACACCCACCTTCCACCAAGGCACCACTGGCACTGCACCCAGTCAGCCCCCCAGTCAGACGTAGTCAGCTAACCCAAACAAAAGGTGCATTCAGACAAAGAGGTTCTAAGAGCGCAGTTCCTATAACTATGCGTCTCGAGTTTAGTTACAAGAACTACCTTCCCCTTCAGTGTGCATTCGCACTTGAGGGAGGAGCTTGTTCGGGACCATGTTTGATCCAATCGTCTGCGACAGTGACAAATTTATGCCCCAACAGATCTGATACAAAACTGAGGTTTCGTATATCTCTTTTATTCAAAGCTATTATAAAAGCTAGCTTACCAGCTTTCCCTCATCACGGTCATATTTATCACGTAACGGAACAGCCCTCCGTTGGAAAGCTGTCCTACTAACGTCTTGTTTACGTTTTGTTGAAGTACGCCCAGAAACTTTAATGGACGGACCAGGGTTCATCCACTAAAGTGGCGCAAATTGTACTGACACAATTTGCAACTGTATTTGGTTTTTGCATCTCTTTTGTTCAAAGCTATTATAAAAGCTAACTTACCAGCTTTCCCTCTCTTTCACTTGTTTACCTTTTGTTGAAGTGCGCCCAGACACTTTAGTGGACGGACTGTCCACTAAAGTGTCTGGGCGGCAGCCACAGATTCTACTGCCACACTTTGCAGCTGTATTTGGGTCATTAAATTTGTATGAAAATAAATACTTTTGGACATTTCAAAATAGTTATCGATTCGGGACGTGTGCCATTGTGATTGATTTAATAATGAATTGGTACACTCCTATTGTAATAGTTCTTGTTGTTATTACGATCTAGGTAAACAGTTAAACAGCTGTGGGAATATGGCGGGGCTGGAAAAAGCGAAGATCACGCAAGGGGCACAGCTTGCCAGTTCTACCAATCACCAAACATCTACATATTTCAGTTCCTATGGAACCCTGAAAAGACCCTGCCTCAGAGTAGGAGCTAAAAAGGTCACAGGAACTGAGGGCCGGAGCCCCTGGTTGCTATATGTACGAATGCGCAAAAAAACGGCCTGGTTCCCGAAAAAGTTATAGGAACTCTAAAAGGTTTCTACAGTCAGAAAGCGCTGATGAAAGCATCGAGAAGCCCTGAACAAAACACACACACATCATAGAGAAAAAAGAAAAAAACACATGACTATAAAACATCAAGCTGAATAGCTAAGACATAAAAGGCAAATATTAACTAAAAACTAAGCTAAAAAGGCCCTGAGGTCCTCTGGACTGTTCCAAAGGCAAGGACTGTAACACTGGAACGACGCTTTGGGTGTGTATCCTGACTTTGAGGATGACTTGGAGCCTTTGGCTGGAGGAACGCAGATGGTTCATCAGGTAAAAGCAATTCTGAGATAAGAAGGCCCAGGACCATTAACAAGACATTTAAAAACCATTAAAACAATCTTAAAATCAACAACAGACTTACAGAACACATGTAACATCATGGTGCAGACACTGAATGATCTTTGCTCCCTTACAAGGAAAGTCTCTGTCTCTTCCTGTAGATGCTTCTGTGTTGCATTGCTAGTCTAGTCTGTGGTCCAGCTGAACTCCAGTGTGCTTGTATTCCTCCACCATCTCCACCTCTTCTACCAGGTGTAGGCAATGCTTGTTTACTCCTGTTCCTCCTGAAGTCAACAATCATCTCTTTTGTTTTGTTTTTGTTCAAGATGAAGTAATTGTTTCATCTCACAAATTGACCGACCAGTTTCCTGTACTCGGCTTCTTGTCCGTCACTGATACACCCCATTACTGCAGAGTCATCAGAGTATTTCTGCAGATGACAGGACTCAGAGTTGTACTGGAAGTCTGAGGTGTACAGTGTAAAGAGGAATGGTGAGAGTACAGTTCCTTGTGGTGCTCCAGTGCTGCTGACCACCATCTCAGACTCACAACCTTTTAGTCTCACAAACTGTGGTCTGTTTGTTAGGTAATCATAAATCGAAGTGGTTGTGGAGGAATCCACCTGGAATTTATGGAGCTTCTCACATAACAAAGTAGTTGAATCGTATTAAAAACACTTGAGAAATCAAAGAACATGACCCTCAAAGTGCTGCCTGACTGGTCCAGATTAGAGTGGGCTCTCTGAAGCAGGAAGATGATGGCATCTTAAACCTCAAGCCCATGACGATAAGCATGTAATGGGTCCTGGATGGTGTTCCTTTGCTTACTGAAGTGAGCCATTAACAGTCTCTCAAGAACTTTCATGATGTGAGATGTCAGAGCAACTGGTCTGTAGTTATTTGGTTCAGATGGTTGTGTTTTTTTTATCGACTTGAACAAGGCCGGATGTTTTCAACAGCACAGAAACTCTTTTCTGACTCAGGCTGGTGTTGAAAAGGTGCTGAAGAATCCAAAGGGAGAATAAAAGTTGGAGCTCTTAAAGTAAAATCTGGGTCCATTCTTGCTAAACACAAGATTTCAGCTTGTATTTCAGCATATATTTTTGAATAGGAGATAGATCTTTTAACCACACACACTTATAACAGGATGCTCTTTTTCATCTTTGCTACATCTAAGCTGGTTATGACCTGAGAACTTGAAGATGCTTCTGCATTGACATGATGCACCACTTCATCTTTGTGTAATACAGATTCAGGTTGCATTTCTGGATATGGCAGACTGTAACAAGAGAAAATGGATTTCAAGGTATTAATGAGCTTGCATGAGCATATTGATCAGGTGGCATTATGGTGTGTGATGCAGTGTGAGTTTAAAGGTCATATAACATTGGTTTCTGTCCTTGGCCTTTACACACTGAGATTTTCTAAAAATCCCTGAATCTTGTGACAGGGATTTTTTAAACCAGTTTTAAACCATAGATATTGTGATTTTTCATTTCATAATATTGCTATTCAACTGTTTGAAGATTTTCCATTAGGATTTGATTCAAAACAATGAATACCTTTACTGTACTTAAATCCAAAGACTAAAGCTTTGACAGTCCTTTTATCCTTTTATGCATCTACTGCTGGGTGGTAACACCAAAATTATATGTCAGTATCTTGATCACTGCCTCAATTCTGTCTCCACCTTTCACCACAGCTCAATGGCATTTTAAGTAGCTAAATAATTATTTGATCCATGTCCAACTTTTTAATAACTGAAGTATCTCCAGACAACAGATGTTTAACTTCAGTGTCTGCTACAGCTTCACTTTCATGAACTTTCTCTGTCCATTTCAACTGCTCAACATCTCCAACATCTCAGGTCCTCTGTTGCTTGCATGTTTAGTGTGGTATATTGGTGTGAACCAGTATACCATCCTCAAGTGTTTAATCTTATTTAGTCTTATTTAAATTTCTAACATCTATCATTTTAAAGCATGTAGTGTCTTCGCATGATCTGAAGAACTAAAAGAAACTGGAACTAATTCATTCACTTTCAGGAAAATCTTCAACAATTTGCATTGATTACAAATATCTGCAAAGTTATTAGGATGGTCTGCCTTGTCAAATGCAGATCAAAAGCAAACTGGAGGAAAATCAAATCTCTAACAACCTCATAATGTTACTCTGGCAGCTGTTTCTGTTAAAGTGCTGCACCTACAATCAGAAGGAAATTGCACAAATTTGACCTGCCTGAGAAATGTGCCAGGAAAAAGACTGGGACATCCAAATATAACATTACAGCAAAACTACAAGTTGCCAATAAACATGCTGGTAAAGACCAGGTCTTTTGTAATATTGTGTTCTGGACAGATGGATCAAAGGTTCAGTCATTTGGATACTGTAATATTTGGCGTGTCTTTGCAGGAGAAAAAAACTGAAGCATGGTGATTTTAAAGTTGCATTTTGAAGTCACTTCATTGCCTCACGGACAGAGAAGCACAGAAATACAGAAACTTATGGACCAAGACATCCTCCACATGTGCCAGTGCATCCATCATGTAACACAACTTGCAAGTTTTGCAACAGCATTTTTCTTTTCTTTAAAGAACTGAGAATAGCATTTTTTAAAGCGATTTCTTCATATTGGTTCAGAGGCTGTGCTGCTTAATTGGTTTCTCCTTGTACACTGGACTCTTCAAGACCTGTTACATGAGTATCCATGGCAATGAAAGAGTTGTTTTCCAGCTAGAACACCTGATTATGCTCTCAAAACAAATTGAGCAAAATAAGGCACCAAATCCTGAGGATTCAGACAAGAAGAGTCAGAAAAGTGTAGGAAATTAAACCAGGTTGAGGAAAAGGTTTTGTGCACAGGTCTTGAATGGTTTTTGTCCATATCATTTTGAAGAATTAAGGTAAAAAAGGCCAGCTCTGTGCTGGGGACTGGTCTGGAGCTGATGTCACTATACTGGACAATTCTTCACAACACAGTCAGGAAACAGCCGCATGTTCAGTCAGGGGCTTCAAGTAGCAGCAAGACAGAACGATAAACCCCATTACCCTTCGAAATAATGTAATCAACAACAAATTGTTTCTAAAACAAAACCGAACATACAACCTACATTATAATTTCCCCCAAACATTGATGCCAACGTCAATCTTCTTTGCACAAATGTCACGTGTGGTTCTTTGCCAATACCGGCAACTGCGAGAGGAAGGGAAAGAAAGGCCATCGCCAGCCGGTAGTGGTTAAAACAAAAGCTTTATTAAAGAAATAAAATAAATAAAACTCCTAAACTAATAAAAGAAAATAACCTAAAAGCCCAGCTAAAAGTAATAAGAATAAAAGGTGGTCGGCTTGTGGTGGTCAGCATCTCTCTCGGCTGCAGTCGCTCCTCTGGGTGGCTGCGCCTCCAGCCGTAGGCCCCCTCCTTGGGTCGGCAACCGCCCTCCGACTCCCAAGCCACTCCTCTGTCGCTGCTGCTGCCACCGCCATCCGTCGAGCCCCCAGCAGGGGGACTCGACATCCTCCCCCAGTGGCGCCTCCGTGGACCCAGTCCTCTCCTCTGCCCTCTCAGGTCTCTGCTCCTGTTGTCCCCAATCCGGCTTTTATCCTCCTGCATCCAATTAAGCCATGGGGAGGAGTCCTTCTCCCCAGGTGCTGCCAATCAGGTCATTAAAAACGTCCACTTGGGAATAAAAAAGAGGTTAAAATCACACAAAAACCATAAAAAGCATGCTAAAAACCAAGCTAGTGGCCAGAGTCCAGTCTCTGACAGCACCTGCTTGTTCACCCTGTGACACAAATAACAAATACATGATGGAAACCAAAGCAACTGATGGCATCTGGATGCTGCTTTATCACATGTAATGTTGTGTTCTTGGATTGGGCAAATTACACGTACCTGTCTAGCAAAAATTCTGCGACCATCTTATCTTTTTCTTTAGCTTGGATGAAGCTGCATTAGCCTCTGTCATCACTTGAAAGCAGAGCTTATATTCACTCGTGTTTTGCTCCTTGTTGCATCAAGTGTTTGCTTAACTGCAGCTTTGTGTGAAATAGTTGTCTTTTGTTTCGTGGAAACAGTGGAAGTGGCAGTTGGCCTTGTTCAGTCATTTTAGGTTCTTTGTTGTGCTACTGTAGTTTGGTAAGCGAATGAAAGAGGGATGGTGACAGATGACTGGCACAAATCTCAGCATATTATTTGATTCGGACCACATCAAATGATTGGTCAGATTTTTATCTGAAATATGATAATACAAAATGTATGGAGCATTGATATGTTCCAACCAAAGACTGTAAAAAAAAAGAAAAAAATTGGATGTACAGTGGTATCTGGTTATGTCTGAGGAGGGGAAAGTGAAGCCAGCTGGGTTTTTCCCACCGTCACCATCTTGCGGTCTTGTGTCGTCACTCCCAGAAAATACTGCAATGGGCAAAGGCAAGGCCACTCCGAGCCGAGGTCAAATGATTGACAGCCAAGCAAATGCTAACCAAGCTAATCCAAAGTGAAGAGGAACGAACGAAGATCTGTGGTTTAAAGGTAAAGCATGTTTAGACTTGCTGTTAACCAGCTACCGCTGTTGTGTAACTCTGCTACAGGCTGAGACCTTCCTGAGAACAAGTAGGGAGCTAACTATTAGCCTCCACGGCTAAAATCGGCACCCAGTCTGCCGCCTGTCAATCAAAAGGACATGCCCCCTAATTATGTGTAATTTCAAAATGAAATAACATCTAAACGGATGAGTTATTTAAAAAAAATCATCCCTCTCACAGTTTACATAAAGGTAAACTTGACCTGTTAAACCAAAAATGATTTTTTTAACCAGGCTGTAAACATTTTTACTGCTGTCAAGTTGTCCTTTTTAACATGGGAGTCTGTGGAGATTTGCTCTGCTTTGGAGCCAGCCCCTAGCAGATGAAAAAAGAATTACAATTTTTTAACTTTTCTTTTGGGTTTCACTCTTCTCCAGCGGAGTTTACCTCTTGGTACCAACACCTGGTGAATTAGTGTGCCACATGCGTGTTAGATGAAACCCCTACATGGTTTCATCTCTATGTTGTTTATATAGTAACTATAACTAACCACTGACATTAGCCTAATGTCAGTAATAACAGATGATTTCTTGGGTCAACAAACAGCACTTGGCACATGTCAGTGCTCCAAGGGGGCTTCCCTCCTCAAAAACTAGGCATTGTAACTTTGCAGAAGTGGATCCATCTCTCATTGGATCATGTGACCTGGAGTGCTTTGCTTTATGGTGCGATAACTTCGCTATCCGCTGATCAAAGTGGTGTGCAAACACGGTTCCAAGACACAAATACAGATTGTTTAATTTTGCGACAGTTGTGGTGCCAATGGGAAGTTACAGATTTACTGCCCCTAGTGGCCAAAAGTTACACAGTGTCCCTTTAAGTCTTTTTTTTTTGTTCTTTGTTGTAACAGAAATATGTTTTTTTTAAAAAAGCTAATATTCCTTATAATGTTATCTAAATACACCACTACTATGTTCATGCTCTACTTCAAGGAAGATCCAATGTTTTTTGTCCAAATAAAATGCAAAACAGCTTTTTGACATGGCTGTATGTGTTACAGTCAGAAAAAAACACTTCACTGTTTCTATGTAGTGAAGCCACTGTCAGTTGAGAGCATCTTTATGATAAATGAGGAGCTCACATGTTTTTTCTCTGTATGCCAGAGCTCTGACTGTCGGCTGAATTTTAGAAATTCTTTTTTATTATAAAAAAGGAAGCCTTCTTTGATGGTCTGAATTCCTCGGAGCCTTGCATCAGCACAGTTTGTGTGTACGTGTGTGTGTTTCAAGGTCTGTTCGCGTACACGTGAATATGCGCTGCAGCCTGGATGCCAGATTGGGTCCTAGAGTTATGCGATGTAGGGAAGAGATTACAACGAATCACAAAGCCCCATTCAGTCTAAAGAGGACTCTTAGGGAACAGTCTCTCAATGCTTTTTTAATTAGAGCGACTTCTCAGAAAACACACGCACAAACACATGCACCTCCCTTGCACAGGTTTCTGCAGTCTCCATTATCACAGCACATCAGTGTTTTGGACTTGCATCTCAGATTGCTCCACTCCGTCTGTTCAGCACCACTGTGGGTGTGTTGCTCTCGGCTGCTTATTGCCGTGTAATCAGTGTGTGTTTATGGGGATGTGTGCAGTGCTGTGTGTGAGGGCGTGTGACCGAGTGCTAACCCGTGTCAGAGGGTATATCTGTGTTTGTGTGTCAGCGGCAAAGGCGCCAACACTCATTACATCACCTCCACACACACACAAACCACTCATAGGCCCTGCAACTACCTGCTTTGTCCATCTCGGCCCGTCTTCGGCTCCTGTTTGAGCCGTGAGGTCATTTTATTCGCATCCGTGTGTGTGGCCATTGTTTTCTTCATGTCAGTATGAAAGTGCTTTTAAGCGTGCCACAAATGAAGGCCTTGTAATTGTGCTCTTAATGGATCCCATTCTTTGCTTGATCTTTCTTTACATTCATGGGCTTATGTGTGTGTGTGTGGCAGCCACATCACAAAACACAGCCAGGGTGTGTAGATGCACAAACTGCGATGTAGATTACAGACCTGGCAGAGTAACGGAGGAGCAAACATCTCATTACATTGAGATCATTGTATATTGCCTCAGCTCTATTACAGGCCACAACTCAGAGCTGCTTTAATACAGTGTGACAGGATGAAGGCAGCGAACGGAGGGCGAAGAGGAGTGTGCAGCAGAGAGGGAGGGGTGTGAAAGTTTAATGCAGCTTCGCCCTGTTCCCTTGCGAGTATCATTCACCACTCACACACATACACACACACCAACTCTGATGAGCAAGGAAATTTTACCTGGGTAAGCAGATACCTCCAGCTCTCATCCATCACCACGAACTTAAAGCTACGCCGGTGAGGCAAACGTCTCCCAGGCAACGGCACCAGGAGGAAGACATTGCTGTGGCAGCAACACCATGAGGCAACAATAGGGTCAGAGTGTGAGGTTGTGTAGCGAGACATCAATCGTCCTTTAGGTCAGTTTAATGTGAGGACGTAAAGCGTAGGCGAGTAACTTTAAGAGATGTGACGCAGCGGCATGGAGGCCACACATGCTGAGTAGAACAATGCTATATCACTCGTGTTATGTAAAAGGGCAATATATATACAGTTTGCTTTAGTAGTTTTTATCTGGTTTTACCAGAGGGTTACAGCTGTATACACTTTGTAAAGAACTTGTGCAAATACATACATGCACCTAGAAAGAAACCACTAAAATTCCTTGTCATTATTGCTTTTTTCCAGAAGTGCTGTTTATGGAATTAAAGGTAATGGGATGTTTCACTGGACACTGAAAGGGTTTGATGTGGCAAAGAAGCAGCTGGAAGACATCAGCGTAGGACTGAGGAGTGGGATTCTGTATACACAGAGACACACAAGTAATTCACCCTCAGGACTGTGTGTCTGTGTGTGGTTCCTGTTACATAACATGTTGCAATAGATACACCTGTTGAACCCTGTTTACTTGATCCAGCTGTGTGTTCTCACTTTCTTTTTTCCCTCCTCTATCCTCTGTGTGTAGAAAAATAGACTACACAGAGACAAAGCTACCCAGGAATTCAGACAGAGACACTTCAGTAACAGAGACACTTGTGACTGTACAGCATGCACAAGTGAAATGTGAACCTAAAATACTGAAATGTAGAAAATTCACCTATGAAAAGATTAAATCATTATTTTGCGCGTATGAAATGTTGTGATTGATTGAAACAGCTGCTATCTTAGATCCCAAAACTCCCAGGTGAGTCATGCATGCTTACCAGTCAGCCAAAGGGATATGGCCCTCCCTATGGCCAAGGGCAAGTAGCCAGGGTGCATGACCTATCGGAGGCATAAGCCATGTCTCAAACTGCGCACTTGCCCGAGTGCACTGGAATTCAGTGCCTAGTGCGCACTGTGTACTTCGTCTGTAGTGCACACTATTGTCGCTAAATGCTGACCCAAATAGAGCACTGCACTTACCGAGAGTTAAGTGCAGTGTGATTGACTGTGTTGCGATTGACTACTAACGTATGCTAACTCTACTGAGCTGGTATAACCGCGGCCTCAAGCACACGACCAGAACCTGGTACCAGATCATACTATAACTGTCATTGGAATATTGAACAGCTTGGTAGCCACAATATACTTTATTACTTATGTCTTAATAATTTAATCGACGTTACTTACATCAGTACAATACAACTTCCACTGCAGCAGGGGTTGCCACTGCTTTGTTCTCCGCTATGATTCAGCTCTGAAAACAGTTTGAAAGTCCGCTACATCAGCAAGATGGCATTCATTTAGTGTAAGAAGTGTGCTTTGTTTTGCACTGCATTTTTGGCTGTTATTAGGGCAGCATCCTTAATTTCAGAGCATTAAATGACAGTGAGAAAGCACTGTGCTCTCAAAGATAGTGTTCGAAGTGCTCAAGTGTCCATTGTGACAGAACCCCACACTGTCGCATGTGTCCTCTTTCCACAAGCACAGTCTCTTGCTCTGCGCAGGGTGCCACCAACTACAAATCCATGGACTGATTACCAGTACTGCACATGGATCCTGCCGACAACGCCAGAATATGGCAAGGTATGCAACGAGGGCCCGGGCAGGATTCGATCCTAAGACTCCGGGGTGAGTCACGCATACTTACCAGTCACCCAAGGGGATGTCATTGTGGCCAAGTAGCCATTGCACATGATCAATCAGAGGCATAGTGACAGGACCCCACACTATCACAACAGTAAAAAAAAAAAAAAAAAAAAAAAGGGGGGGGGGGGGGTGTTCATTTTGCAAGATCATGTGGTTTGGCTAGAATATTTAAAAAAATAATTACCTTTTGAATAATTATAAATTGTAAGAAGCCTCCTGTTTTTGTTTTCATTTTTGTTGCCAGTCTGTTTGGTTAAGTTTAGGAACACAAAAGACTTGGTTAGTTTTGTGGCAAAGATGTAGTTTTAGCATCCCAAAATGAACTACACAATAAAGCGAATATAAAACCACCCTCTTCTCATGAGTAAGGTTACATGCACAGCTTAGTCAGGCTAACTTTAGAGTTTGTTTTACTGAGCAGTTGTCCTCAACCTAGCAAATAAAGTTCAGAATTTTTATATATAAAGTAAAGCCATTGCATACATCGAGGAAAGGAAACTGTGATTGTTCAGGTTTTAGATGTTTCCCTGCACCTACAAACCTAATTCAAATTAAATGGATCGAACAGCTCGTTGTCAAGAACTGTATCATGACCCAGTGATTTGAATCAGATGTGCTGCAGGAAGGAAGCATTTAAAATGTGCAGGACAGGCCCTCAAGAACCAAATTGCCGATCCCTGGCAAAGTGAGATGAATAAATACTGTATGTGGGTGCCTACAGATGGGCTATAATGTAGTGTGATACCTTTTATATCTGTTTTCAAAACTGAGAAGCTTCAAGGACATTCATTTTACCTGAATGGTTGCTGCAATTATAAAATCAGAATTTGGTTGGAGCAAAGAGACAGTCTGGAAATTCTGGAAGTGACTGGGTGTCGATGCGTAGGCTTAAAGGAATTGTTCACCCACAGAATGATTTAACTTTATTTTCCACTTTCCCTCATGGTGAGCAAGACTCTGGATAGGGCTGGACGATATAGAAAAAAAGTATCGATTAAAAAAAATTTGTATCGGTCGATATCGATATTTATAAAGAAAAGAAAAAAGGCCATTATCAAATTAACATTTTTTATTTTAGGTGCAGTCCTGGTCATTTAAGCTTTTGTTGAATGACCTACTTATAATAAGGTTCACACTAAGCCTTTTTCAGACTTGCATTGCGGAACATGAGCAGTGAAGTCCATCCGTTCCTTAAAGGGACACTGTGTAATCGGGAGCAGCTCCCTCGTACTTTTCATGCTGCATTCGCGTGAAACCAGGCAGACCGACGACAGCCGATGCATGTAAAGTTATCACTAGGGATGTTATGCTCGAGCCCGTCTGCTCGACTCCGCCTCGATCTTATGAACCGGAAGTCTCGCTACCGCTGTTTTGGTGGAAGTGTCAGCATGCCAAAAGCCACGTGACCACACAAACCGAGGCCTCGTTACGTCATCCGCAAGTGTTGAGCCGAAATCTTGAAGAAACTGAGTTTATTAATCTGTCAGTGCTTAATACAGGTTCCAGTCGCTTGGGAATTTATTGAAAAATAGTTAATTTATCACAGAGGATAATTCCAAGATATTAACCACAAAGGAAACACTAACTGAAGGTTGGCAACGTATCTTTTATTATACACCGTATCAGAGACAAAACAGCTCCAGACAGCGCTTCCCTCAGCTGCAGTACACATCCACTGCCAGCAGATGGAGCTCATGCTCACGGTCTCAAATGTCTCGAGACTTCGTGTCGATCTCTTGGCAACTGTGTCAAAATGTCTCAGTGTCTCATGAAGCTTCGTTTTCACCATCCCTAGTTATCACCGGCCTCTATGTGAAGACGTAGTCCATCAGTTACAGTGACATCGGTCCACATCTGTTCGGTTGTCATGGCGATGTCGTATTGTTTTCCCTGACCCGTGTTTTACCGTCTTTCGCTCGGCTTCATTGATTAAAATGTGTTTGGTTCTGGTTTGTTACCAACGGCCGTCTGCCCGACTGCACGTGAGCCCAGCATCAGTGAGACGCTGGCTTCTCCCCACTGCAGTGCGGTGACTTTTCAAAGGCATTACCTCAAACTGAGCTGAAAACTCCGGTGTGTCCGGTGAGTTTCTGTGGTTTCCTACTGTCACGCTTCTCCCGAACGCAAAAACATGGCGAGACGACATGGCAGCCTCCACCGAGCCGCCCCGCTCGATGTGTAAATGAAAGATACGAACGGCAAATTTAGAACTTAGAGGAGCACTTCAGTTTGTTGATGGGAGTGATTACTGATTAATGAAAAAACACTTTTGAACCAAATAATCAGTTTTTGTGAATAAATAACAGGAGAACTTACACAATATCCCTTTAAACGGACTCGTCTTTTCAAACATGCTGCTTCCTGTGAACTTTCAGACATCAGGAAATGTTGGGGGAAAGTCAGCACAGCCACGCTCTCCCTTCAACTCTGTCCGGAACAATTTCTTGAGCAATCAGCCAAAACGACGTGCTACAACATTTCCACTCTTGTGACATGTAGACCAGCCGGTACATGTCCGCTACATCTCCGAGGTAAAAGACCGGTACGCATGTCTGAATGCAGCGTTATAAAGGACAGAGTCTGCAATATTACCGCTTTCCAGTGCAAGTCTGAAAGGGGCATAACACTTAATTCCAGTTCAGCCTTTGCCTGGTCTGCGTTTGTGATTGGTTTGGCGGAAGGAGTGACTGTAGTATCATGCTACCTGATAGGCTACAGCGGAAAACTGAGCTTCTATAGCAAACTTTTATTGACCCTCTTTTTTTTTTCAATTGAATTAACCTCTATCGATCGATATATATCGATATCGAATTATCCTCCAGCCCTAACTCTGGAGCACTTTTTTAATATCTCAAATGCAGCCGGCGATCAGGAAGGCTTCTCTTTTCCCCCCAATTTTCATAAAATGGAGTTCGCCAGGGTCCGAGCCGAAAGGTCCATAAAAGTCCACAAAAAATGACGTTGTTTCGAGTAAATTCTGGACGCTACCCACTCAGGACACTTGGATTACATTGGACGAGCAGTATGGAGGAATATACTGACAAGTTTTTGTGGACTTTTATGGATCCTTTTGGCTCGGACCCCAGCAAACTCCATTATATGAAAGTTGGGGGAAAAAGAGAAGCCTTCCTGATCGCCGGCTGCATTTGAGATATTAAAAAAGTGCTCCAGAGTCTTGCTCACTATGAGGGTAAGTGGAAAATAAAGTTAAATCATTCTGTGGGTGAACTATTCCTTTAATGTGCTGCTTTTCAGTGACTAATGACGCAGAAAAATATGTGAATTAGGGCTGTTTACTGGGGAATTTGTGTTAACGACTTTGACCTGACTGTTTCAGTCTAGTGGAGTTATTTGATCTCCAGCCACATTTTCTTGGTTCGTTAGTCTGAATTTGATTGGTTTGAGTTTTACTCAGACTAACATGATGATGTGCTTTCTTAAAGTACACCTCGAGTTGGACTAGCACAATCGTTTTTTTTTCTTTGTGTTATATAAACATGCCAACTCACTTTAGATCTCCTACACCAACACCAATGATGAAGTATTGAGAAGTCTAGCTTTATATTTCTGTTTTGGAACAAATTTAAATCAAAGTTAGGAATGGACACAGTGGCATAAAAGTATGCACAATATAGGAAAAAAATTAAGCATTTATTAAACTATTGACACAAATGTTTATAAATTGAACTGGAAACAGCAGTTGTACCAGTTCCTTTTTCTTGCCTGTAGACGGCGCAGTCTGGAGCTGCAGCTCCATAACCTAAACCTTTGCTCTTTAGTCTTCAGCTCCCCAAGACAATATTAATAACAGGTCATGGTTGACAATATTATGCATCACTGATAACCTGCAGGGTTTTTTTTTTTTACGGTGATAGCTAAGCCTTGCCACCAGATGGAAGTACTGAGCTGATTTATTGAATATGAGGATTTAACTATAAAAACTCACTCCAAGGTCATAGATTGTAGGACAATTCATTCTGACTGTCAGCCTTTACATTTATGAACCAATGTCCTTATTTCAGTGTCTTGCACCATCCTATTTGAAACACACACACACAAAAACGCAAATAAAAGTACGGCTCGTAATGGTCACCCTGACAACCACTTTCCTTGACAACTACCCCTGACAACCGCATTCCACCACATCGCCGTCCTTTAGTGTTCACCTTTGAGTTGGCTGCACCTGTCAAGATCCGAAAAATCTCTCATGGCAACGACAGTGACACAGACTTTGATCTTCCCCACATTTAAATGGATCTGGGGCATGTTTGACATGATGTTTTGCAGCTCATAGGTGAAGGCAGGATACCAAGCAGCCAACACACACAGACACATATACTTGAAGTGCACTCTTCCAGCTATACTCTTCTATAACAGATGAGATAGTGGGCTCGGAGTACTCTACCAACACAAATACACTGGGTGCGGTTCTGTTGGGGCTGCATTAGGAGGCTGCGTGTCTTTCTGAGCACATTATTGCAGATCATTTTACACTGCGATCAGGATATTGAGCAACATCCTTTAGACTCATCTTTCCTTTCTCTTTATCTCATGCAGATGCATTTTAGCACCCATTCAGTAAGCAATCATATTTCATAATTGGAAATTCCCAGTAACTCCTCTTGTTCAAATCGATCCCTTCTCTGGATTGTAAATTCTTTACCCAGCAGCATTCATCTTCACCACCCAACCCCCTCCAAAAATGAAAAAAATCCAGTAAATCTGCTTTTTATTGGAGGCTTTTTTATCTCCTAGCACTTCTCTGCACATCAGAAGAGTGGGGCAATGGGGAGAGAGAGGAAACATGAACAGCGTGACCACTGCGATGAGTGCGTGGTTTCATTTTCTTGCTCTTCATCATTACTCTCCCTCCCCTTTCTTCCATTTTGCTCCTCTCGGTTTCATATGATGTTGGCAGAACGCTCCATGCTGATGGTGTTCATGTCATCTCTCTCCTTCCATAAGTCTTCCTCTGACCTCGCTCTGGATGACTATTGATCCACTAGCTCTAAGATTAGTATGGCAGACATATAGTGACGCCAAAGGTCACCGCATCATCGATGCGGGACCTACCCACAAAAATCGTGTTATTTAGGGAAAAAAGATGACAGAAAAACCCAAATGAGTTGAGTCTTATCAAGAACTCCCCATCATCTCTCTTTCTGTCACGCACTCAACTGGCTTTGCATCTGTATTTCTTTCCAACATAGCTGGAATATTCTCATCTCAACACCGGCTTTGATGTGCAACTGGTTAACTGGCACAGATTCCGCTGCTTCCAGTCTGCATCTGAACCAGTGACTCCGTGGGCGCATTCATACGTGTTTTTTTAGAAGATGAAAGAGCGGTGCCTGTCATGATCAGTTAAATAATTAAGCATGCCACTGATGCCTTTAGTTGGGAGTCTTTTTTTTGTCTCTGCATTTATCCCTTTTTTTTCTTCCTCATTCTTCAACACCGGCAAGACACACTCTCTCTTCTTCTTCCCGTCAGCTGATGTGGATGTATGTGTGTGAGGCTGTGGCAGACTAATATGTCTCTCCATCATCAGGTTGTGTTGACAGGATCTGTCAACCACACTTTTAATGGTTTATAGTAAAGACAACTCCTCCCTGCTCCCTATAGGAGAACGTTAGAGGAGGTGCCACTCAGCCTAAGAAAAAGCTGATTTATTTGATCTATATGAGGGAGCTAAGTGTGTGTTTGTGTGTGAGAACACTCAGCTGTATGAGTGCTCGGTTTGGGAGCACAGTGATCACAGAGGCAAGGAGTGGGAGGGGCACTTTGCACACACGCAGTCGCATGCATACATTCACACACACACTTGAGCTTGTCAGTGTTGGATGTTGCCGATCCTTCAGGAGCTGGATGTTCTCGATCATCAGAGTCTGTGTGCTGCATATGTTCTTTCTCCTCCTCTTCTTCTCTGGATCTGTCTTTATGATGTAAGCTGGACTCATCGACCCTTCAAGAATGGTGTCAGTGTGTCTTTAGCACAGATACTCAATCGCGTGGCGTCTGTCAGAGGAGCTGAATCAGCAGGAATGATTTGACCACTGGGATTCGGGAGCTGATAAGCAGGAGTACAAATGTAATGTCACAAGGAGATCAGATTGTAGACCCACTTTAGGGGGCTTCTGGAACGCCCCAAAATGGGAAACAGCATCCACAAGAAAAAGAAGAAGGTGATAGCTGAAAGAAACTTGTCTTCCCCTTCACCTCGGAGCCCGAGTCTGAACCGGAAAAATCCTTCCAGTGTCTGGCTGTTGGGACATCCAGACAAGCCGAAAGCAGGTGAGATGAGAGCAGGATGTGTTGTTGTAAGTTTTCACTCATTTACAGTCTTGTGTTTTGAACCATTTGTCAACTCAGAAAGGAGTTTTCTTTTTGTTTTGTAAAACTGGAGCTGAAACATGAGGAGTTTGAGAGGAAAGGTGAAGCTGTGTATGCCAGCATGTGTGTGGTCATGCGAATTATTTCCTACAGTAAGCGCTTTCAGGTGCAGAGTGACAATATTCCCATGCTGACTTTATCTTAGTCAGCTTCAAGGCATCCTGCTTATTGCACAAGTGTGCAGAAGAAGGTTGGATGTGTAGGCAGAAGTCCTGTTTTTGTTCCGGTGATTTGTTTTCCCTGCTGACTGATGACTAGCAGAGCATTTTTGATTTTAGACGGACTCTGAATCGGACATGTTTTAGAGCCTTCCCTCCTCATGTGCTTGAGAGCAAGAGGGTGGGATCTTGTCTCAGGGAGTGGGAATTATCTGTGTTGCTGTACCTGGGAGGGGAAAACAGAGCTTGTCTCTCGCTGATCATCGGCTCTGTCAACCGTCCCTGAAGCAACAAAAAAACACCCGACAAACTGGTTCAACCCAAATTCCCATTGTCAGACAGATCATCAGATAAAATTCTGTCCCTGACAAATGTTTTTCTCTCCAGTTCTGCTGACGTCACCTTTCCTGAGTAGCTCTCTGTTTCTTGTTTATCTGTCCTAAACTAAGACTTAAAACCTTTTATGCTGCATTATGATTTTACGACTGTGACTGTAAGATCATGTGATCTTTTTTCTTCTTTTTTTACACATCACTCTTTAGCTCCTTCAGTTTTAGAGTTGAGAACTGAATCTAAGACTGTGATGCTCTCCACGAAGACACAGCTGGCAGCCCAATGGTTTTATATGAACTTAGATCAATTTGCATGCTTGTTATGAATCTAATAACGTGAGGGTAAAAATATCACATCCAATAAAAGAAGCTGGGCATGAGTCCCAGTTCCTCAATCAAGCATAATTATCATGAACATTCTTTTATTTGCTTTATTTGCTTCTTCTCTAGTCATGTTTTTGCAACAGTTTTATGTTGAATTTAATTTCTTTGTTATATTTCTCTTCATTGTTGGGTTTATCCTGCAGCATCGTTGCATCTCACCATCATGGCTGACCACATTGTGTTTCCCTGTGTGTCAATGAAACAGGAGCTTCTCCTTTTAAAACTTCACCATTGCAGCAATCGGTCTCCGCCGAGTGACGTAACATTTGTTGCTTAACCAGCAGTAACCAGCGCTTGACGCCATTTCAGGCGTAAAACTGTCAGTGGTCAAACCGGCGTGGAAATGAGCGCACGTCTGATCATAATAATGATCTTATGACTGAATCCATGTGTGATTTATAAAATGTTCGTGTCCGACCAAACAACAGAATCTTCGTCAGAAATTTACCGTCATCCAGCTGTTTCTCCTGAAGCAGCAGCAGCGCTGACAGATGGAGGCTGGTCGGATCTGAGCCTGACCCGGACAGGAACATAAGGAACGATAACTTTCATTAGTTACGCTAAGAAACAGTCTACCGAATGAACACTTGTACAACGTTAATGTAGGCTATAGATTAATTTATAGAAACGGATCTCCTCCACTCAACTCCGTGTCTCCTGGGAGCTGCAGTTACCAGCGCATCTGCCCTTCTGGCTGCGCATAATGTTTATAAACTAGTATTTCTGTTATTTAACTTGTCAATAAAGTCTTGACAAGTTACAGCATCGCTGTACAGATCCACACAGGTCAGGGTTGTGTTACAAACTTTCTGTGTCTAAAGCAGCGTTTCCCGCTGGTCCGATGCACCTGCGCCTTTCTGCGCCAGACTGTCCGTCTTCTTACAAGCAGCCGAGCTTTCTTTTCTTTATTCAGACATCAACAGTGAAATAATAAAGTCTGATTTATCTTGAAATTGTTGGCGATCAGTTGTCGCCTTCATCAGAAGTTATAACACTCTGCTGTTAAGATCATCTGGCTGGTATGACACCTGCAGCTCCTGGAGACAGAAGACAGGAGGCGATCCGTCGTTATTAAGTAATCTGTACCCTAAAGTTATAGTCTATAAGTGCTCAGTCAGCAGACTGTTTCTTAGCTTACAGTAGCTAATGAAAGTTATTTTTTCTTCTGTCCCTGGCAGATCCGACAGTCAGGGTCAGGCTTGGACCAGCCTCCGCCTGTCTGCGCTGCCGCTTCAGGGTCGAAGCAGCTGGATGAGGAGGGATTTCTGACGTAGATTCTATTGTTTGGTCAGACAGGAACATTTATGAATCACACGTGGATACAATAATAAGATCATTTATATGATCAGATGTGCGCTCATTTCCACGCTTGTTTGATAAACGGACCGCTGACTTTTATACTACACCTAAAATGGCGTCTTAGCAACAAAAGTCACGTGTCTGGCAG